>QXVX01002088.1:0-56959 GCA_013436065.1 Halocynthia aurantium | reverse complement strand
TAAAAGGTGAGAGTGCAAAACGGTCATCTGAGAGTTCTCCTGTTGATGAGCCGGCCGAGAAAAAGATGAAGGTATTTAGATAATATATATATATAATTAATCAAATTGAACGATTGGTTTTCTTTCCATATATATTCTACATTATAATATATCCATTACATGTAAAATAAATGATATATTTAAAACTATATATAAGTAATATTTACCTTATTATTTTAGAAATCGAAAAACGACCAGAAACAACCGCCATCTCCTAATGAAGGAAAAGCTTCATCTTTTGAATCTGCAGACAAGGTGATATATTTTATTTTATTATGAACAATATATTTTGATAGGGAACTGGAAATATATCTACCGTGCATATACTCGACTTAATAAGTTATGTCAGATTCTAATTTTCGATAACATATACAAGTACGGTAAAGTTTCATCCGGGCGAAGCCGGTCGTGTAGCACTGCTAATATAGGATATCACTAACAGGAACTATGTGTGTGCAAGTTCCACTGTCATGCAAAACCTTTTGTTACACTTTTGCAGGAATCTGTTAAGATGGAAACTGAGATATCAAGTGGAAAGATGGTTGGTGATGAAGACAAAACAAAAGCAACACAAAATGGTGAGTAATACAATGAAATTAAATATTTATTGATAAAAGTTTCATCATGAAGTAATAGGTAAATATTAGTCTGCACTGCTCCTATTCGATAGCCTAATATACATTCAATATAAACTGATTATTATTTCTCTGAAGACGAGAAAACTCCTGTTCCATACAGTGATACCAAGGCAGTTCCAATTGTCTCTGATGCCACGGTAGTGCCGGGCACAACAGCTGGTGCGGAAGCCATGACCTCTGTGGTCACAACAACATTGTCTTATGGTGCGACTGACCGGATGAAACAGGTAGACAAGGAACAACAATCGAACGAACCGACAGTGAAGATATCTAAACCGACTGATTCTAAGGATGCGGTCGATGGTGATAGTTCAGCTACTTGCAGTGCTGATGAAGATGCAAATATGCAGGATGTTACTGTAAGTGTTTTATTTCATTATTTTGAATTGGAAGTTAGATGAGCAAGTTAGTTATTTAGTTTGAAATGCAAAAGGGGCAAAGATTCGAGTCGATTTTGGAATGGTTAAATACTCATCCTATAGATAAAGGAGAAACTGTCTGTCTGTATGTCCTAGGTTTTTTATCTAGCACTTTGACAATTTGCATGGGGTTGGTTTCTGGCACAAAGTTGTCACCGTCAACTTTTTTTTTCACAGGAATAGATAGAATACCATCTATGGTTGACCCCAAATTAGGGAAAGGGTTGACCACCAGTAATCCTTGGTTGATTAGAAGTTCAGATACAAAATTATTCACTTGCAATTATAATTTTCTGATATTTTTTTTTTTTCTTAGGATGTAAATAAGAACGATAAAAGAAAGAACATGGATTCACCGTACGCATTCAACGAATACTCCACAGATCCTATAAAACTTGAGTCACGATCACAGCCTGTCGTGACGTCCGTTGTAGGTATGCCTATGAAGTCAGAAAGCATGAGGTCAAATCAACCAAAAGGTCAGAAAAACCTTCTTAATACTCATCTCAGTATATTGTTGTGGGTGAGGTTTGCTTATAGGGGAACTGAACTTTTTTTGCCGTGAAGTAGAATAGTAGGTTGAATCCCAATTTTTTAAGACAGGCAGTAGTGCTAAGGCATATATAAATGAAGCTCTGAAAATGTCGCGTTTAATCGCTCATGGTATATCACAGCTTGTCTCAACTTGTTTTTGCCAATATCTTATACAGACAGTCGTCCATCATCTACCAACGCTCCTCAAGTTACGGCACAGGTGCCGGATGAGAAACGACCACAATCTCTGCCTCCTCCACCTGTAGTAGCGGCGTCGACCTCAATATTGCAAATGCAGCGTGTGAACTCATTGGCTATCAAAGGTTACAAAGTTATTACAAATAAAATTAGTACATTATCATATTGATATAGGTCGACTGGTACTTCATTGCCATCACTTCTCTGCCATGTATATGACAATTTCATGCTTGACATATTAGCCTATCCCTAGTTTGTAGGATATGTTTTCATGCTCACAAGACTTCGAGACTTTTACTCCAACATATACTGTAATTAAACTTTAAAGTAATATAACAAAGAATTTCGTGCTTAACAGTTGCTTGTTGTTTTCTAATTTAGGTGACGCACGTCCAAATTCCACTCCGTTGCAGATCCCAGGCTGTCATCCATACATGACACCTATGATCATGTCATCACAGCACTCATCACCATATCTAGTACCCAACAGTATGTTGTATACCAACCTGGTACCATTAGGACGAGGTGGTTTGATTTTTTTGTTGCTCTTGTGTTTGCTTATTTCTTCTGTTATAATAACCGTTGATTCTTCAGCCTGCAAGTTTTGTTTTTGTCATAGGATTTATATGTTATGCTGATTTTTGTTTTATATAACAAATTAAGTGATTTGTTAGGAATCAATGCTTTTACGAAATATCTTCCAATATCTTTTGTTAATTTGATACTGATGGTGAATATGGTGTAACGAATGCGATTCTGGAACTTAAATCATTATTTTATAATTTTTTTAATTTAAATTTTTTGCTCCTGAGGGATTATTGTATTTTGGTTCGTACTGTAATTTCTGTCTCCTTTTCGCAGAGAAACATGTAGTCGGCAAGGTCCCTGACAAAGCTGATTTCCTTTCTGCTTTGACTGGAGGTAAAGGAATTGAATCATTGACACAAAAGCAATCGACTGCTGCTCCAGGTCCACCTGGATCGTTTGGCGGTCCGAGCAAACGTATTCAGACTATTGATCTCACGAAATCCTCAGAAGTCGATAGAAAGCAACAGGAAGAAAAGATATCATATGCACCGAAACATGCTCCATATCATGCCGTGTCTCTGGCTGCTTCTTCAATGCAGAAAGATTTCACAATGCATAAGTTTGATCCCAAGACAATGCAAGGTATGTCAGGTAGTGTTTCGATTCATTCATCTGTCATTTAAAATATTAGTGTGCACAGAAATAATATGAACACCCATGTGAATTTTCAAAGGTATTAAAAATCACCCTAGATGTGACGGCATAACATACAGCCCCATACAGTTTCCTTTTATTTTTGAGATAAAAATGTTTATGTTGAAATTACTGCTCTGACATGATAAGATAAACGGAGGAATATATTTATACAGATTCTATGGGGACTATTCCTCACAAGTACACACAGACTCAGATAGCTTCAATGCATGACAGGGCTGCTGTTATTCCTACTGGTCCTATTGTTCCAGTATCATCTTTGCGTTTTCCAATGCCAAGGTAGATGTCTATCTATTTTACATTAGATTTGCTATCTATTTACTTTTAATTTTGCCATTGAATAATTATGTATTATGTTTTATCGTGTAGCGGCTCGATGCAGACCAGTGTGGCAAGAGAGTCTATAAAACAAACGACTGATCAAGCTATTATGGCAAGTTTTTTTCTCTCCTTATTATTGGATGTTTGTTGAAATGTTTGAACCAATTAAAGATGGTGGAGATACAGCTCATTAGCAATAAAAATGGGAATGTTATGTCACACTACCACTCTCTTGTTTCTCTTGAATGAAAATGTGTGGAACCAGCCAACCTATTTGAAAAAAAAGCCAGATTTTTGGAGTTTAGCATTGAAAAAGCCAATCTAACATTTAAAATTTGAGATACCATGATGATTTTTTTTGCCTACAGAGATCAGTTGGTCGCCCACACACCACAGACCCAATTGACAGAGGACATGCTCCTACCGGTGTGATTTACCACAAGAGTGATCCTACCAACCCACAACTAATCCATCCAGCTTTTAGTAGTTCTTTTGCTCAAGGCCATCTAAAATTCACCCAGCCACCCCTGACTACAAGCTTCATCCCAACTAGATACGTTTCCGCAGCAACCGTGGCCTCTGCTGCCGTGAGGAATAAGCAAGGCGGTGCCACGGTCGTAATGTCTGGCGATGGTTTACATCAGGTCATCAAGCCTGCTATTGATGTCACAAGTAAGTTGGCCTAGAATAGCTGATGTTGTGAGATAATATCTGTGTTGGTGTAGATATTTTATTGATAGCAATATATATTTCAATGTATTTATTTTTGTGCAGGAGGCAATAATCATCAGTGACATAAAGTTAATACTTTTCCTGTGTGTTTCTCTATAGAGAGGCAGCCTCCACACGCTGATGAAGCTATCAGTAGGATGAATGACCCGACTAAAAAAATCATCCCTATTTCTCGAGCTTCTATTGTGAAAGGGACCCCCATACCCTCGGAATCTCCATCTGGAAGTCTCACCCGAACCCCGGGGCTTGAAGACCCTATGCCGGGCACTATCTCCCCTTCCCCAGGTTTAAAGGGATACCAGACCCAAAATCCCAAGTCGATTCCCGGATCGATTGTTACGGGGATACCAATATGTAAGTCTCATGATCCTAAGCTATTGGGTCGCCCTAGCAAAGATGTGAGGAGTTTAGGGCAGGACCAATCTGCCTTATCTGGTTTTGATAATAGAGTTGTTACTGAGGTCGATAATCGTGGTCCATTTGGTACTATGCCAATGCATTATCCCGGTCGAATGCATACAGGATTGTACCAGGTTCCGTATCCTCCATCCGGTGTAGGGTTACGGGGTCCGGCACCCAGTGGGTCCATTCTGGCAGGAACCCCAGTGAAACGGAAGAAAAGCGACGACTCCACCTCCAGCCTATCACCTTCTGCGAATCCCTCACCCTTCCCCGGCGTCGTCATGTCTCGCGATTCGCCAAACGTAGCTCCACCCATGCTTCGCCAACAAGATCGAAAGGTGGTCCGTGGTTCGACTCAATCGCCTGCTGACTTCAGAGCTTACTCACAGTTAAATACTGGTGCGGCTTTTGAAAAAATGAAAAAGGAGTCGGGTAAGACACAGATATCTTAGATCAAATAAGACGTATTTCTTTTCATCACCTTTCTTTACACATCTGTTTATTCAGTGTTTGAAGAATTTCATGTATCATGTTTCATTTGTATCAAAAGTTTTCTCAGAAGAAAAGGGATTTTATTACTTAATATAATATAAGATTTTTTTATCATTCAGAAAATTATTCAATGTCGCCTGAAATGATGAGAGAACACAGTTCCAGATCTGCTGTTTCATCAGTGAGTTGGAATTTGATTTTATATATCTCAACGGCCATGAGCTACAGCTTATTTGATATAAATTTATTGAGATTAAGGAGCCAAGTATTCGTAATTTGTAACTTGAATAAAAAACTTGTAAAATGGGGATTGAGTGTAAAAGATTTGTTATATCATCTTTCAACATTGTATTTAGCCTCATATGCATCATGGAATGTCATCGCAATATCCTTCCATAAAGCAAGAAGTTCCCGGCAGTCCCAGGGCAGACGAACATCAAAGAAGACCTAACCAACAACAGACCCTTATGTCCATGGATCAGATGAGAGCAGCGGCAGCAAGTATGTAAATAAGACCCAGCAGGTCATGTTGTTATTCCACAGACACTTGGTTTATGAAAAGGGTAGATGAGTGAGATAACAATGAATAATAGTACAGAAAAATTTAGTTGAATTGTTTTCTTATTTTTTCAGCCAACAACGAGATGCTTCGTCTATCGATGGGTGGTGCGCCACCCTTCCAAATCCCCTATCCCACATTACCCCCTGCCAATACCCCGGAATTGATGGAAATTATTCGTCAATACAATGCCTCGGCCGCTCAAAGTTTATATCCAATAGTTTTTCCAGGTTAACATAAGACTCGAGCACTTAGTTTCTGATGTTCTGTTAACAGCTAGTAATAATAAGTAATATATTTTATATCGAAAGGAATCCCTGCCTATCCACCAGGGTTACTCAGCAGAATGGTGGCTGGAGGTGGATCACCAAATGCTCCGGGTAGCCCACAGAATGTCGGGGATGAAAATATGGAAAGTACGAAGAAGATAATGAGCCAGGACTTTGCAACGGCAAAATTAATAATGCAGCAAACTGGTTTAAACCCTGGTAAATTTTTTCTATGTTATTTCCTGAAATCCCACCGTCCAAATCTAAACTATGAAACTCCCAAATAATTCAAAACTAGAATAATGGGTAAAAGTTGCAACTTATCTACTTCAAGCTTATTACCTGTTAGATTTGATACTCCTGCTAACTCCTGCTAAATTTCGATATACTTCTTCAAGGTCTCAGTGCTCTTGGATTTCCACCAGGTTCTCATCCCATGACGAATCCAGGTATCCAGGCACCTCATCTTGTGGTCAGCGGAACAACTGCCTATCATCCATTAGCCAATAATCCCTTTCATCCAGGTATAAACTTATCCATCACGATCATATACATTCACCATCATTATTTAATGATTCATCATATAAAATATGAATTGTTCTTCCAGGGGCTCTTCCTGTTGACCGACTCCATTTTATCCCACAACACTCCATTGGGATGCCACCCATGCAGAATGCTACAGCGGTAGCAGCTGCAGCGGCCGCAGCACGTGGCATGGGGAGTCCATTTTCTCCTCAGTATCAACCCCAGTCGGGTAGATCTTCGTCCGCCCTGAGCCCTATTCCTATATCCCCGAACGAAAGCAGTCGATCGCCCGTCCACCAGCCTACGAAGATCGCCAGCCCGGACTTTGTGAGGCAGCGTCATCTCTCTAGTGAGTTTCATAGAGAATCTCGCCCTCCTGTTCGAGATCATTATTCTCCAGCTAGTCCACTTTCATATCCTTCCCCACGGACTGGATCCGGGCATACTTCCCCAAGAGAACGTTCTTCTTCTCTGTCTGTTCATCGTCAGCAAAGTCCTTCACATCCTTCGCAACGACAGGTCATTACTACGCAACCCACAAAGCCATATTATCAGTACGCATCATCTAGCAGCCCCCCTAATCAGGCCTCATACCCCACTTATCCAGCTTCTGGGTTATCTCCCCGACATGGCTCCGCCAACTTACCTGGCCAACGGCATTACCCAGATATTCCTGGCAACACTAAACCCAAGAGATCCCAAGATCCACGCTCTTCTCCATTTCACAACAAGCATTCGCGGACCGGGTCTTTGGATTCTGGAAAGCAGCACGTCCAGGAAAAGCTACGTCCTGATTCGGCTGGGCCCTACCCGAGATCCCTTCCGCAAAGTCCTCACATTCAGCCCGGTATGGATCCGCAGCGGTATGCTGGAAGTATCAAACAAGAGCACAGACATAGTCCGAAGCCGCAAATTGATAGGAAGCCATTTTCCATCGCGTCCATGATTGGACCTGATGGATCGAAACGGCCTGGAAGACAGGTGAACACTGAATATGATTTACGACTGTCAAGGATTATTAGAGATGCATTACGATTTAATAGTTGACATCAATATAAACTTTTTTAAGTCCCAAGTCTCGAGTTTTAATAATCCAATGTAAAATAAATTATAACATTATCTAATGATGCCATTTACCATATTTTAGGAAGAATTCATGGAACAGCATGCAGCCTGGCAGAGAGCTAGCCCAAGACCGTCTGTGAAACAGCAGCCGCAGATGGATATGTCTGGATATCCACTGGTCGAAAACAGACATATGTAAGTACTTGAAAGACTGAGCTGGCTAGCAGTGTTTAAAGGTCTAAAAAACTAATTTTTACCTTTTACTGTAAAAGAAATAATATTTTGTGATTTAATAATGATAGTCATTATTTTTTATTGGGTGTAAGTAAAATATATTTGTTATAAATAAACTCAAAACCCAAAATGAAGAACATGGTGCAGTAATAGTAGCATTATTTATTTTTATATATTTGTATTATTATGATACACTTTTTATTTTTACATTTTTCTCGTCAATATTGAATCCAAAAAGACTTTATTCAAGGACCGACTGTAGATCTTTTTCTGTTTTAGATCACAAGCAATCTCAAACCAAGTTATTTCTTCCCATATTCCTGGAAGTGGTCAGAGACCCCAGACAGGTTTTCCTCATCAGCCGGGCGTTTCGTTCCCGCACGATCTTATTCAAGGGCAGTCGTCCCATCTGACACGACCCAGCAATGTTAAGAAAACATCTGAGGAAGTTGTTCAAACTTCTACCAAAAGTCCAGGTGTAAATAGCACATCGAAAGATCCGGCAAAGGATCTGATTAAGAACGGGCGTGCCACAATGACTGCGGCCAATCTTCTCTATGCCATCATAGACAGTAACTATCATCAGTCAAAAGACCTTAATCCTGCTGCTCAAAACTCTCCTGTGTCAGCAACGACTTCTGGCAAAGGTGACAACAGTCAGGGAGGTGTTCCGAAGCAACCTGATGGAAACGCAAGCACCGCACGCTCGTCTGACAAGCTTCAAGTACCTGGACAAGGTCCTGCAGTTAAACAAGAGAATGTGGGTTCAAAATCGGGTCGATTTGAGGTAAATACTTAATAACAGAAGTGTATATACAGAAACATCCGTAACACCTCTGACACTTCCCAATATGTCTACAAATACAGTAGAATGATTCTCATATACAACATCATTTTCTTACTAGACTGATGTCCAGCAGCCGCCTAGTGGAATCCCGCCTACATTATACAATCAGTTTAGGTCATCTTTATTGAGTCCCCGAGCTGGCGAACAAGAGTCACTGGATACCGCTATGATGCGTAGCGCGAGTCCTAACTCCGGCAGGTCTGTGCGGACTTTCGCACAGCATTCATCCGATGTTATAAATGACTTATACAGGTGAGCAATCAAGCTATTCGGGTAATAAAAATTTCCTACTCGTAAAATTTTCTTCAATTCACACAGAAAAACTCCAACAGATATTATTCAGAGTACAGCTTCAACAAGATCGAACAGCCCCCAAATTCAACGTTCAGCGGGGTCTAGCATGATGACCGAACCCATATCACCACCTAACAACCGGATGGTATGTTTCTATGATTGTAATGGAGTTATAATGTAGGCGGTGAAATAAAATTTGAATGTCTTTTAATTTTCTATTTAGACAAGCAACGAAGTGGAAAAGAGTAAACCTCTTGTGCAATCACAGCCGGCATACCAGCCGCAGTATCAGATGCCGTCTCAGCATCAAAGATTTCCTTCAACTCCCGCCCAAGCCACAGGTAAGATCTGTGACATTGAGTTCAATAGAATCAGGATTTATCACTAGAGTCCAGTGGCTGAGCGCTTTATTTATTCATTCTTCATTTTTCTCATCAATGTTGTATCAAAACCATTTGATTCAACCACCCACTGTACTGAATGTTTGTAACTATAACTTTTTCACTAAATAACTACTTCAGCCCAAGAGCAGAGCGCAGCAAAATTGAATAGCAGATTGGCGATGCAAGCCGCTCAACAACAGCAGAGACAACCATTAGTTCAGATACCAATGGCACCACCGATGCAGTTCCCAGTCAGTACCAGTTCTTCCCTCGAAGATATAATACGCAAAGCGTTGATGAATCCACAGAGTGGATCCCCACCACCTGACATAAGAAGATTGCAAGACCAACAATCTGGAATGATACCGCCCAAGTATGTATTTTTGTTGAAGTAATGTTTTCAGTAATTGGGTATTTATTTCTTATAGGTATTTCCCATTTGATGAGGCAAGGGAGTTTAGTTCTGTTTGGGATTTGTAGGAAAAATAAATTTCTGAGTGGGTTCAAGTTCAAGTGCTGATATATTAATTGTCTTGAATGTTGTGGCAAGGAAAATGGTACACACGCTTATAACAAATGAGTGACATTGTAATTTGGATATACAGGGATATGTTTTTAACACATGCTATGATGATGTCCATGTCACGGCCTGCTGTACCGGCAAAATCACCTGAACTCGTTCCAAAGAGCAAGGCCCCACCAGATGCATGGAAAGAGCCTCCGGTTGCTTCCTCACAGCCACCCCAAAGTATGTGAACTAAATGTGGTATTCTAAACTGTACACTTCTAGGAGAAATTATACTTCATGTCAACTTTATTCGAATTTAACTATTTTTATTTATTCCAGATTCTGGCTACATGAGTGCATTGATGTTGAGACAGATGCCTTCCACTACTCCACCACAGGTTTTTATTCCCTATATTTTGAGATATAACCACAGATGGTTACTCTATGAATTTAGCTTATAAGTCAAACCTTTAATAAACTTACGAGAAATAGGATTTCGGATTACAGAAGTGAAGTATAAAAAACCTTTTACAGAATTCACAGGCACCATCAGTTCAGACTCCAGAAAACAGACAACAGTTTTATTCTACGCAGGGTAAGTACATTGTATTTCTTATCCATTTGACCGCTTCATTTCACATGTATGTTTATGAAATAGAATGTCTTTAGTTATCTATAGCTTCTTGGGAAATATCAATAATTTGTGTCGGTGTCTTGAAGGCATATATTAGCATATATGGGGTCCCTCAATGGCAGTATAGTTCCTTAGAGACTCATGGTACAATTAAAGAACTCTTCAGATATTCCGACTGGAATAAATGTTGTTTCCAATCACCCTTTATTAAGATTACACTACTTCTTGGGAATCTAGAAAGAAAGCCTCGGATATATGTGGAAGTTTTTATTGAATCAATTCTTAATTCTGCTTTCTTTTAAATTCTTCAGCACCACGAAGCAATCTCCCAACTAATCCTGCGAACCAGCCCCAACCGGAGAGCAACAATCCATCACAGCAACAATGCCATCAAGCACCTGCTATGCTGCCTCAATATGAGGCACTGAGTGACAGCGATTAAGCTCCACCTACAAATTGGAGTCATTATCGTTTCATAATGTACTGTTCATATAGGTTTAGATATGCAGAAGAAGATAAACTTTCTGCTTTTATTGCAGTTCAGAAATTATGCGAAGCATCACTCTGATAATAGCAGGTAATCCTAAGATTTGGCGGCACACAAGTATTTAGAATTTCTGTGTAAGCAAGATGTTTGATATATTGTACAAACTTTCTTGCCAAGATTTCTTGTCCATATATTACTAGTAGTACGTCACATAATTATGTATTTCAGACTTTGTTGGAGTTTCATCTGTTAGTAAATCAACGATGTGGGGTGTGTATTGCGGTGTATGATACATATCCTTATTTCAATTCGGTTGGTGTTTGTTGAATTAGGTTGCTTTGTTAGTAGTAATAGGTAAAAAGCCGAAATATGAAACAGAGTATTATAAAAGTTCCCACACTTGAAGTTCATCCATTACAGGTACTGATATAAGTCTGTAATAACCATGATAGTTGGATATGGGAATACACTTTCGTGTATTTCGAACATCAGAAAGATCTCAGGTAAACAGATCTGTAAGATTTCAAGCAGAAGTTTCTGTTTCTATGATTTGATCATCATCTTCCTTTCTCCATACGGTCTCTCCTGCAAGTACTTTACTGAGATGTAAAGAGCGATCACCAGTTCCCAGCTGTGCTCTCTCTTCTGCCGTTTTTCTGATGTGATCCGGAACAGATTCCCGAGCAAGCTGCATCCTCTTTCTTGCTCTTAGAAAAGAATCTGTTGATAGAGGAATAAATATTTGCATTTTGTGAAGGAAATACACAACAAGTGATGAAAATATTCTCATTACCCATCACGCTGTGAATAGCTTCATTAGCAGCTCTTCCTTTAGCCATCTGGAAGGCTGTCTGTTGTTTCTTCCTCCTTAAATGAGAAGCAATTTCATCGGGATCTGTAACAGCTTCCCTCTGAATGATACAGTTCATCCGGATCATTATTGTGCCCGTTGATTCGGTCTTGACTCCATACTTGCTCATTCTTTTTCCCTGAACATAATATCGAATACGGTAATGCCATCGGTTTGTTGATAAGTTACACTTCCTTAGGATGGAACTGTATTTGACATGCCAAATTCCCTACTAGGGTTCTTCAACATCAGTATTATAACAATTTTAATCTACCAATCTGTGTTCCCAATTCCCTCCCATATTTGATCTATAAAAAATTCATCAAAATGACTCATCATGCATGATATCTCACTTCGAACGTATTTGGCACAGACACAAATGTTGGGTCTTCTAACTCGGGTGAACCTCCGATAAAAAATCTACGCAGTTCGGAATGAATTATTTCTTGCGCTCCGTTCCCGAGCGGTCTCCAACAGGCTGCTTTCAGCATGTGAGTGCCGGCCGAGGACGGTAATGTGACGCAGCCGTAACCCTCCGTTCTCCGGCGACCCCACGTGTCAGATGACACCACTTGGATGTAAAATTTAGGCCATTCAATTGTGCATTCTGAGTAAAGTAAAAAGCACGGATGAGTTCTGAAAGATTTTTCAAGTGAACATTGAGGATTGTGGTCTAGGGATGATCATAAAAGAAAAAAAATCACACCTTCTACATCTTCTCTACTGAAACTAAGATATGTATCGAAGCTAAATGGATGTGAATAATGAGCCTTCTCTATGTTGTCGTGTAAAGTCGTTGTACAGGAGTTTGTACATCCAGACAGTAGTGCACCTGAGATATAATAACCGATCATTTCTATGTAATTTCTCTAGTTCACAGCTCCGATTTCATGCTATCAGAGATATTACGTTGATCGGCTGTCCAATTCTTGGCCAGATCTAGAAAATATTCTATGTGAAGGTTGTTGTATTCGAAAGACTCGGCTGAAACTATCTCTCCATTGATGACGAGACGTAAAACATTCGTTTTGATTTCTTCAAATTTCGATCCAACCATTGTAGAGAGATAGGTCTGGTGTTTGTCGTACATCTATTGATTGTACAGTAACGAATTTTAAGCACCTGCCTAGTTATAAACATAAAAGTAAGAACTATAAATATAGATATCCATAATTTCTATTCAGAAATTTTGAAGGCAATAGTACTAAGTGACGGTAATTAATTACATGTTTCAATTTTCTGTTTTCTTTCTGCATTTCCATTTTTGTCATTGTAGTAGCGGAGTTATCGATTCTGTATAGCCACAAATCTCTACTAAGGCCCGAGTCTATCCTGTTGAAAAAAAATATCTGAGTTCCTAACTACTCCTCGGGTTATGAGTTTATTTTTTGTTGTTGATATTTTCATGAACTTACTTGTACGGTAGCTTTTGTCTCGTGAAGTCTGGAGTTAGACGTAGGACGCCGTTGTCGTCGTATTCAATTTCACACAACTTTTTTTCATACAGAGCATTTCCGAGCCTGTAAATCAGAGTAATAAATGTCGATACCGTGGTAAGGTAATATCTACTGGGGAGTATCTGTATTCAAATATGATTCGTTCTTGATAGGGAAGTACATATTAAAATGTTGATATTCTATTCCAATCCAAATTTTACAATCCCTGTAACTTCAGGGTTTCAATTTAAAAATTCACATACTGTCCTTCAGGGCTGAGATCAGCCATGACAATCATTCTGTTTACTGGTGTGTTTAGGACATGGTTTCGATTTTGAAATTCTTCGGAAGGTTTCTTGACGACAATGTTCAGTCCCCTCGCATAGTGTCCTCTAAAAATTGTAAATGCATTGAGCTGGTTTCGACGAAATAATACTTTATATATATAATAAGTAGTAATATTCATATTGTATGCTAATTAATTAAGGTGAGTGAATATAATTATAACTTATTATTAACTCCTACTGTTGAATTTTAGTGTTGAGAACATTTCCTCCTGTCGGCACCGGTTTCCTTCTTCTCAGTTGGGTCATTTGCTCGGCTATATACGTCGGAGTTTCATCCGGCGATGTTGTCATGGGAATGAGATCATCACCGGATGGTGCAAAGGCATCGTTTTCGATATAAGTATAGATCCTGTTGTTCTTCCTCCCACCGAGTTTCTTTAAAGAAAATGCATCATGGAATTTATATTCATACATTCAATATTCTGTGGCATGGGTGATAGATGTACGGGCCAGCTTTAATACAGCGCTGTAAAGTCGGTATACAAAACATATCATACCAGTCCTCTTATTCTTTATTTTCGATATTAATTAAAAACACACAAAGCATTTTAACACTGCCGACGAAAACTATGCTATTTTACAGCGCCCTATCCTGATTTAACTTGGATATAAAAGCTATAGCTATACAGTTGTAACTTTTCAACTTTTCAAAAATTATTTATCGAGAAGTTACAAACATTGAGTAACATTAAATATACTATTGGTGTATACTTTATATGGTAGCACAGATTATTTGCCATGAACCACACGAAACTGAGAACATTGCTGTTGTCTGTAGGAATGTGATGTGAAAATATAAGCGTTATTATGGTTGTAGTCATGTTACAATTCGACAGAGGAAAAAGCAAGGGTTGTGAATAACTGCACCACCATTCTAGTATTGATTCAACTCTACTAAACTAAAAATTGAATCTTGCCTCCACATCCGTGGTTTTAAAACAGAATTCATTACTGAATATATGTACCTTCATTTTCTGTATATCTCCATGGTATTTATAATCCTGAGGTGTTCCAGATGTTGGGTTTGTGCTGTAGAATTCAAACTCCCTCTATAGAACAATTTTTTGTCATTAATAACAACCAGTATGGCGTCTCATATAGCATCCATATAGAAAGAGTTAAATATAGTTGAATGGAAAATTGAATATCACTGACAGATGAGAAAAACTTTTGTTGCCAGTTGCAAACAAGAATTTCATCTTCTAATATCGTTTGTCCAACTTCGTTGATCGTTTGTCCAGACCCCGTTGATTCCGGCGTTACGGCAGATTGCTGGCCTTCCCCAGCTTCAGTAGAAGGGGAATTGGTGATAAAACTGAGGGCTGCCGGACTTATGCGTTGTAGAGTTATTCTAGATGCGATAAATTAATAATCAGAATCATTTATACGAAAGGTTCCTGGCCTAATCAATATTATTCAATCGAACCTGAGCTTTAAATTTTTGACGGGATCCCCAGAACGATAAGTTGCACCAGCTAAATCTTTCTCATACGTGTTGTCCATAGTTTTTCAATTCTTTGTGAGAATACATTAGTTAGGATTTAATTTAGTTAGGAGTTAATTAGTTAGGAGTTAATTTATTAGGATTTTAAAATTGAGCTAAATTGAATATTTTTCGATTTTCGAGTTTCGTTTTGATCACGGGCTAGTTTAAATCTAGCTGTGGGAAAGTTCACAAGGTTAACATTACTAAAAATCTGTTTATGATGGTATGAGAGGAAGTTGTTTGTACAAGGCCGGTTTTCAGAATAGCAATTCGGATAATATACGTATTGAATAATTACATTATAATATATTACTTCTTTTAGTTGACATTGATATATATTGGGCATAGAGCAGAACAATCGTACAAAGTACGGTGTGCCGTATGATGTTACTTAACTATTACCAATAGGTGCATGTTTGAAAATCTCTAAAGCTTAAACCTCCATATCTAAAATGAAATCATTGTTCTGCCAAGTATTTACATTGCACTATGAATTTTATTCGACTGAGTAGATTGATTAACTTGACCCCAACAAAATCAAATAATATTTTTAATTGAATAATTAAATATTGATTAAAACTTGGTCGCCATGCTGCTGCGTCTTAGACTGCTGTAGAGGTGATCCAACTCGAAAAGTATGGTACGTAGGTGTAGACGCCCGGTTGATTTTGCTGGGCACAACCGTATCCCCAAGACACAATTCCTACAAGTGCATTCGTCAATTTATCGACAGCTGGGCCCCCGGAGTCACCCTAGAAAACAAAATCATCACTTACCGTCAGAAAAAATTGTAACACAATATTCAAATTATCCAATCCATCTCGAAATTCAGCACTTCTAGACAGACTTTTTCAATGTGATCAGCAAAGTTTCAAATGATATATCAAAGTTTTTTTTTGTCTCCTGTACTAAATGATAATACCTGACAAGAATCTTTTCCACCTTCCATAACTCCGATGCATATCATACCATCCAAGATTTCCCCGCCATAGGCGGTGTTGCATACAACAGTGCTGATGACTTGTACAGTTACTTCATGGAGCTCGTCAGGATAATTGGTAATAACTTGAATTTTGAAAATGAGTATAAATTGTTGCTATTATTGGTGCATTTATTTGTACATCTAAATTGCATATGGGATCATACCAATGTTAGTATTTCCCCATCCAGAAACCAAGATGTCAGTACCTACATCTATAGTTGGTTGGCTGTACAAAGCAATCGCTTTCACCACATCGTTTAATACGAGAGGGCTCTAAAGAAAATACACCATATTTTATCAAATCATATCAAACCCAATAGGGAATAACAATAGTAAGTTATAGATTCATTCCGTAATTTGCCAGGTGTTTATTTGTTTGATAGTGTCTCTCTATAAGTTTTGTTAGAGACCTAATCAGTATTTGTTACTTTAGTTATAGTTTTATTTTTGGATCTGAGTTTTCCGAGAAGCTGTTAAGCTCTATAAAACTAGCAAACGTCTTGATTGAAGCAAAATGTTATAAAATACTCAATTACTCAACTTACTGAGAGTCGGATAAGCATAATGTCGTTTTCCATTGTTCTGGAGTTGTAGCCAGGATGCTGTACCATGTCAGTTACCGCTACCTTCTGTTCCGAACCCGAGGTATCTTTGAGATTAAGGTCCCCAGCAACTACGGTCACATCGTTTACCTTCTTACTGCGTTACAAAGATACTTTCCAGATCTTGTTTTCGTCAAAGTGGTTCATGTACCAACATTCCAAAGTTCCGAATTATTGGAAGGTCTCGGGATTAGGTATCGATAAGGAACATTGTAATTCATGGTTCATTAGATTAGGTCTTTACTTTTACTCAGATAAATTGCAATGAAATAACAATTAAATTATGTTAAATGTTTCACGGAATCACGTGATCACGTAAATCCCCTGAAAATATGATATAGTAATTACATGTAGCAGTGAGCGGCGCTTAAAATCCAGTCTTCGTTGTATATCGAGCCGTCGCAAAATTGTGATCCACCCACGTGATCCAAATGCACAATGTAGGGAATATCTCCGGTGTTATCGACTTGGGTTCCTCCGATGATCTTTTCAGCGGCTGAAATGCGGCATAGAAATGTAAATGGATATCACTGATTTCAGTAATGGTTTGAAAAAATATGCTTTTTAAAAATCAAGGTTTCTTTTGATAAAATATTCTCCATTCATAACCAGGCACTTACAGCAAAGTCCGACTAACAAAGCGAAAACAAAGAGCTTCATCTTCAGCAGTTCTATGTTGTTGGATAACTTCTTAGACCTGTCGAAATGTTCACATAACAATGCTTGTTTATTACCTGGTTCTTTTATAGTTATACATTCAGACCAAGAATAGATCAGGTAAACAGGAGTTGGCAATTATAGTAACCTCTAGTAAAAGATTGTTTTTTTCCCACTGCTCATCAATTCAAATGTCATCTAGTTCGGATCTTATATGTAATAGAATGTCTGATTAATAATAATAATAATATGAGTTAAGAAATAGTTGTGTTGCAATTGTTTACCTAGCTTTATCTTGCGTTTACTTTTCTAGAATGACGTGGGGAGCTCGGGAATTTTAACACTTGTTGTTGACTTATCCCGAAAATAACTATTTGCGCCTTTCTATATTGAATATACCACGTCAGGGAGACGATAACGTTATCTTTGTCTACGTGAGCTACCTATCTATTTGTGTATTTTTGTGTAATTACCGATGGAAATAGCATCTTCGATATTTCAATTATCGTAACTTTGTAATTGCATAACCTTGGAGTGGGACCTATCGATATAAAGATTCTATATACATGTGCTCCTGAACTTATGATAGTTCGACATGCGATACGAGAGCATTTACACATGTAAGCTCTGTTACAAGCGAAATAATATTATTTAGGTTCAGGGTCTAGCGAAATAGAAATGATTTGAGATTGTTGTGTGATTGAGGTAGTTCTGGAAGGTAAACTCTCCTTTTTGAGCGTTATATAAGTCTCCCTTTGCGGCTTGCTGTGTTCGATGACCCTGCCGACCCGCAACTCTGAACTCAACCTTTATCCTGTCACCCTGTCCAACCACTCGTCGCGGGAGCCTGCACGCCTGTCACTCTTGGTGATTGCACCAATTATTGGGCTTTCGAATGTACTTATAATATGTTAAATTCTAGCATTCTAACTCTTATATTGCCTTGTGGTAAAGTTTGGATTGAAATGGTCGCTGAATTATGGGTGCAGGTTGTTGTCGGAACGCATCCCTATTTAATCTATTGAAATAAACATTCACACTATGCGAAGTTATCTCGGAACGCATCTCTTGCATAAAAAAACTAGGGGGACTAGCTTACGCCTTACAGTGTTCGTACACCTTTAAGGAGCAAAAAAAGATAAATACTGTCAATTTCTATTCCCTGTTCCTGTTCATGAGTTATTACGCATTTTTCACCCCCCCCTTGAGGGTCAAAATTGAGCCTATTTCTAGCTTAGTCATTTTCAATAGCAGTAAGGCTATTATATACCGGTAATCATGATTTCACTCATCGCTATACCTCCAACTATTAGGGTTTCAGCAAACAAATTTTCAATTCAAAGTAGATTCATTTCTTATTTCAGTAACTAATCCGCCGTGATCTCTTCAATCCACTCGTTGAAATTGTACACGTTGGTATAGACTCCTGGTTTGTTCGGCTGCGCACATCCAACACCCCATGATATGATTCCCACTTGTATTGCAGTGCCATTCAAGACTGCCGGTCCACCAGAATCACCCTGCAATAACGGTCAGTGATGATGAAAACGTGGTGAAAAAAATGAATTGCTTGACTGTGCAAGTAGATAAGTTAGGCTTTAATATTTATTTGTACACTACCGCTTCCATATCTGAGACTTGCCGCGCTATGTAACATGTATCTGATTTTATTACGCACTTATAGTATTTTAAAATGTTTTTCGTTATGATGACTGTTGGTTGATTTTTGTTTTAGATAAACAGCGGGAATATTCATTTTAAACATAAATTCCTAGATATTACCTGGCAAGAATCCTTTCCTCCTTCTAAGTATCCAATGCATATCATTGAATCGAGTATTTGACCGTTATAGATCTCCGGAAGGTTACATGTACCACTGGCGATAACTGGTGCTTCTACCCAACGTAATACTTCAGGATAATCAGCTAAACAGGGTAAATAAAATTAAGATTAAAACAGATAATATTAATTATATACACTAGCGATTAGCTCGTAACCTGTGTTGGCATTTATTGTTCCCCATCCAGCGATAGTACATAGAGTCTCTGGCTCTGGTGTTTCACTTGGTAATTGAATGGGTGAGACGTATGGAGAAGTCAAATCCAAAGATCCCTGGTTTATAAAGGAAATTGCAGAAGGCAAAGGCAAAACAAAGTAAAAAATCTACGAATTAACTATTGAATAGCAGCTTGTATGTGATACAGTACAGAATAGAAGAAACATGTACCACTCTTACCGCGAGGTAGATTAACATAATATCGTTTTCTTCGGTACTTGGAGAATATGCATGATGAGGAATGAACTGCTGAACTAATAGTTTCTGTTCTGTGTCCTCCGTACTATACAGAAAATGGTCTCCAGCAACAATACGATAATCGTAAGTTTCCCTGACAGAATATATATCAAGTATATATTTAAATAAGAAAGTTAACGAAATATAAAATAGCATGCGACGAAAAAGTTCGAAATCAGGATCAGTGGCATAGTACGCAAATACTTACCCAAATTGACGACAGTGGGCTGCGCAAAGTACATAATTCTCGTTGTAAACCGATCCACCACAGAGAGCTTTTGATTCCTTTGAATCCAAATGAACCATGAATGGGAACTGACCTTTTGTGGCAAGATGGCCGCCGATGATTTTTTCATTCGCCCCTTTAACAACAATATATACAGTATTAAATATCAGTCTTTAGTCACTCTGATTCAGATGTTGCATTGATGTTACACTCGCCTCCTCCCGTATCCCCGCGGTTTCGCGCTCAAAAAATAGACGAAAATATTCTTAAGTACATAATTGTTTATTTTTAACGTAATTATATTCCCTGACCGCATACGTTGAAATCACCCGATATACAGGGTTCGCTACTTTTCGCGGTAAGTCTTGGAACGTATATTCCGCGGATACGAGCGACGAATATAAACCAAAGAAGCCTTATTTACAACGTAAAATTCAACACATATTACATAACAAAAGTGACTCACGGCATGATGCCACAAACATCGACAAGAGTAGAAACCACATGACCACGTCGAGCCTACTTGGTATTAAATAACACGAAACTGCGAAAATCGATCAATGCAATAACTTTTTTCTTTAACAACCTTCCTCGGTAAAATCGAGTTTCATGTGACCTAAACCAGACTACATGAGCTCCATTGATGGCACAGTGAAATCCTGCAGATGTTGTGTCCGATAACGTGTCCTGTCCGTTTCACGTCACAGAAATTTATTTGCTTTTCAGTAAATAGAAAACTGTTACAGGCTGGCATAGATAATGCTCCACTGATGGATATTATATTTATTGAATAGATATGTTCAGTTAAATGCCCAATAGCTGTCATTGTAAGCATGGAAGGATTAACAAAGTACGAGGTCTGTATCCACCGGACGCGCATTTGCTGCTATATTAATTTTGAAAGTATCTTAACGACCAGTATGTGATACTGCAAAGCATGTTGTACCGCTATTGCATTCCATTTATTAATACATAGAGAAAATGGCGAAAGGGATAACCAAAGCGCTGAATAAGGAAAGAACCACGAATGAAGATAACAAGAAACAGAAAGATAATATACATGTTGTAAAAAATGTGTCTTAGTGATAGGTGTGAATTATAAGCAAGCACCCCGCTTCAAAAGCAGACTGAGCTGACATAGACTTATTAATTCACTTATAAATATTATTTAATTATAAGTTTTGAATATTGAATTCAAAATGTTACTATCCTGATTAGGTTATTTGATGACTGTGTATGGATTATATATAAAAATATAAATAGTGAATATGGTACAATAATGACGAGTAAAACAAATTCTCTCTGCGTTGATTGAACCACATATTGCTTAGAATTATCAAACGAATTTTGAATGATAATTTCGAAAGAAAGTTTTTCACATTGTATGGCTGAAATAAATTTGCACTTTTTTGTTATTTGTGCTATGGGGAAGAGGATAAAGTCACGTGCCTGTAATGTGTTGCGACTTAGTCTTTCGACATTACTACAGAAATATTACAGCATGTAAAATGCTGTGTAATGTATTATTAAAGCATACAGTATTTAGATTCCCCAAATGCAGGATCCAAAAAAATAGTCTAAAGATCTGGGGATCGAGGTTAAAATGTGAAATCCAATTCCTTAGCCTGTATTACCCGATACAGAGCTCCCTGTTTCCGAATCACTTAAATGTCCTGCCTCAGAGGTTGCAGAAGACGTGGTAACCGATGTCGTGCTCGAACCTACACTGGTTAGAGGTTCTCTCGTTATCGCACTCCTTATCGCACCTGCGTTTATGATCTGGCTTTCCTCTTCCGTGATGGGTTCCAGATCATAGACCGGGTAAGGTATCTTTCCTTCGGATGATATTTCATTTCCTTTGCTCCAGACGCATTTCTCGGGTTCTCCTTTTATTATATTGTCGACAGCTTCCACCCCTTGGATCAGACACTGGTCCAAGTCTCCCACATGGTATTTGAAAGAACCAAACCTCCCTCGACTATAGATCCCCTTACTTTGAAGCCAATTTAGTGCTTTATCAATCTGCAATAAATATTGGTATTAGGTCATATAGTGAGGTGTCAATTCCATCTTAGAATTCTGGCCACAGTAGCATGGATCTCAAAACTGGATGTTTTTTTTAAACAAATGAATGGTCATTAGAAAACAAAATGTCAGGTGTACGGAATATCTCATTCAATGAATCTCCAATTCCTAATCAGCCTCTGTATAAAAAATTCGCTTTTAAGTCTATGGTAAGTTTACCTTCATCTCACTCTCCAGCGTTGGTAAGGGATATCCGTGTGTCATCTCTGTCATGTGTATTGAAACGATTTCGTCGTCTGGTCTCAGCAAACCCACTGCACAGGCGTCACGTATAACCTCGTCCACTAGAAGCAATTACAATAAAGTTTCGATAACAAAATTTTTAATCCATTTAATCACGACAGTTTCGAGGTATACCAACGTCATTGGAATTTTAAACCAGAGTTAATTGACGCAACCACAGACATTTAGATAAGCCACATAGAACTTGCGTGACCGGTTCTTACTTATTGTCGCGTCGTAAATTGTTTTCAGTGGTCCTCCACTTATTTCCAAAAGCAAGGACCAGTACGGACCGGTTTGACTCGAACTACCACGTATCTCATTGTCGTCTTCCGACTGTTTAGCGAAACGTAGAGTCGGGATCTTTTGATCTTTGTCTGGGATGCTATCCGGATCAAAACTGGAGAATACACATGCGCGATGGAATATGCAATCGGATTCAGGATAGTAAATGCATCCTGAAAGATAAGATTTTAAGTATTTCATATACTGGATCCGATTCGATTAGACTTTGACCTCATTTAGACCTCATTCATCACACTTACCTTTTATATCTTTCATTGTGCTCACGCCTCTTATTCCCAAACACACAATATGTAAAGATGAATGAGCTAGCGATTCGCCAAGATCCTCCCTTCCTGCTAACTCCAGCAGGGACGTGATCGGCATGGTGCTTATCAGCGTGTTGTATCTAAAAATATCAAGCATAAGACATCCCGTGAGCATATTGAGGAAAAAATTTCAATGCAGTCATTCTACAATAACTTACTTTATTTCAAGTCCGTCTTTTGTCCGGATGAGTTTTTGCTCGATGTCCAGATCAACTATTTCGCTTTTAAAGCGAACGTTTTCTTTAGGTAATTTGCGCACTATTGTTCTCCAAAAAGAAACGAGTCCTCCCTTGGATGGATAGATAGTGATTGCGTCTGCTCCATGTCCTGTTTTGTGACAAATGAAATTTTGCTATTGGAAAGCCTATATGTATCTACTACGGGGTATTGAGAGTGATTCAAATATCTTGGTTATGATGCAGATCATTTAAGTATCACCCATCTTCACATTAATGAACAATATGGCGTCCATGAAAAATATTAACTACAAGATGTCAGAGGCAGAAAAGAACTAAGAAAGAAATCAATTATCTACAATATACTATACTGGTTGCCACTATTCGAAAATCCTCCTCCTGAAGCAAATGAAAGAATATAATTCAATGGTAGTCACCTGGATCGCTTTGTTCCCCTCTTATAATCTTCTCAATATCATCTCCTAAAGTGGAAGGCGGAATTTTTGACTCAGCCCAAGACGAAGTCAGCTTACTGGATGGATATGCGAACGATTTAAAAATGTAAGGACGAAATAAGATATTGCAAAGACTTTCTCCCCAATTTCGAAGCAAATAATGGTCTAATGTTTCTATTTCTTCACAATCATCTCCTTCTTCACTCGGGGCTGTATTGTCCTCTGCTACTTGAGAGTCGCCATCTTGGATTTCGACAGCTGCTTCGCCATTTCCCTCTTGTGTTTGCTCGATATCTTCTTTTTCTTCCGTCTGATCAACTTGCTCTTCCGTCTTTTTATCCTCGTCCATCGCTTTTGTTGTTGCCTTGTTTCTAATCCTCGTACAAAGAAGATCAACTGCGCAAGATTCTTGGTCTTTTTCCGGCAATCCGGAAAGGTTATTTTGCAGGGGATAACGTACGAGACGCCCCTTAACGAAAACGTAGTTGTCTCGACTCTTTTCCAGAAGTTTGCGAGAAGACACTTTTGAATGACAATCATCCATCAGACAATCCAGGAATTTGTAACGACTGAAAAACGTTTTGTATCCGTGGTCGAACCGGAACCCTTCGTGAGTTTTAATCGAGCCCGCAAGGCCACCTGGTTGTTTCTCTGCGTCCAGAAGGAACCAATTGTTGTGTCCATATTGATTGAGTCTGTGAATGATGGAAATAAGAGTTGGAAGTTTGCGATATTAGCAGTCTGGTATGCTAGTTGCATGACGTTATAAACAAAGTTGGCGGCAGTGAAATTATATACCAAGTAAGTATACTCGAGTATAAAAGGAGGTAAACTTGACTCGTCAAGAATATACCGTGATGGGAAATGAAGTACTGTACCTGTAAGCTGCCCCAATGCCTGTTGGTCCGCCTCCGATAATCATAACATCCGCCTGACCCGTCGTACCCTCGAGCGCGTTTCCCATGATTGATATATGACGTCACAGGTTCACGTTATGAATTTGAAGTTAAAAGTAAATACAACAGATAGTTCCAACAGGTACGCGCGTTCAAATGCAAATATTGTCCAACTATTTAGTTAAATTGCTGTCGAAAAAATGTTTGAGTGGAAAGGTTAAAAATTAGACCATGATAGACTAGGAATATTTATTTGGCTTGTATCATAGCTTGACTCTGTTCTATCTCCTATCTATCTGACTCTACAGTACAGCAGTGAGTATACGTTTAGTACCACAGATTTGAAGCGTTGGCAGGAAGGAAATCTGTAGCTGTAAAGTTATCGATATAACACGAAACAATGGTTCTTTAATACTGATCTATTGTATTGGTATATTTATTCAGAGTATTGTGTTATTACTGCCTCAGTCTCACTGTAGACTGTTATTACAGTTAATATACATTGAACAACGGTGAACAAATTCTCTGCAGTTGGGAATAATAGTTAATATTGTTACAACTGAAGACTCTAGAACACGAGTAGGTTGTTATTTCTACCGTGTTTTGCACAGAGGGCGTACATGCAACTCTTGGAAAAAATTAATACGCTTGGAAACGATATTGTAATGATCAGTTCTGAAACACTATCTAATACTCCGCTGTACAAAATATAGGTTCCTGATTGATCATGATGAAAGGGAGCGCAATAACAATTAGGTGATTTTAGAGTGATTAATATTGACATACAAATGATTTTGAATACTGAGTACAGTACTGGAGAACAAAAGACCAACCAAATAATCTCCGATGCAGTTTTAGCTCCTAACCTTCGTCAACGAGGGCAATCGTACCCTGTACCTTGTACCTTGCTTGGAATTCACCAAGAATTGCTAGGCATCAGCTCATTCTATCATTCGACATAATCGGTTATTCCCTTTTTATTGCATATTTTTCATTTAAAACTTTTTAAATAATACATAATTCTATTTTGAAACCTGAACTACATTTTGACACTCATTTCATACAGTAAAGTGTCAGGGTCGATGAGATTGAACCTTGTAACTTCTTCAGCTGATACCATAAGCCTTATAGCTCTACTGCTTTCTATGTTCAGTTCATTGCTGTACGAAGGTTTCGTGGGAATATACGAAACTGGTGCTGTGCGTGGCAATTCTTTGTTTCTCACGAGCGAAGAACTAGTCTAACCAGGATGTGATGACGCAAAAAATATGTGGTTGAGATTAAGCGAGCGATTGCACCTTTGTACTAACTAAACAGATCTTCAGGAAATGTCTACACAATGCGAAATATTGCACAATGCACCAGTTGAACGTTGCAATGCAGCGTTAACATAAGTGTTGGCCTTTGCTAAGTCGTCAGTGCGGTAAACTTTGTTTGCTTACGCCTGAAAATAACCTGTTTTACCACAAACGGGATATGGTTAGCAAATATTGTCTAAAATGAAACTACAGTTTTGCGTAACTAATCCCCCTATAGCTGTACGGATATATTTAGATTATACTCCCGTAACATAATGATAGACCTTATGCCTTTGCGTAATCCCTTCATTAGATACATCTACAGTAAAAAATGCCCTTTGTCAGTGACTATTTTATTAGGCAGAATAGGTTACGTCGGTCTGTCTGTATGGCTATATTCATCCAACCGGCAAATAAATGTATCGAATTATCATTACTTTATGATTTACTTACACGGAAACCTAGTTTTCATGGGTGGAGTTGTATCTGAATCAAGCATACCAAAAAACAAGACAATGAAATTGCATTCAAGGAAGTTGAAATGCATGAAACAGTTATTAGCTATTTACCTTCCTGCTCAACATATGGTAGCAAAATGCTCTTTTTATTTAGTACTGAGTAACCGGACTACAGGCTGTTAAATTTTGACTACGCGTTCAGGCCTTTTACCGCTGCGTATATGAAGTATATTTAGACATAAAAAATAGGTATAACGCTCTGGTTAACGGTATGACTATTATTCATTGCACCCATAAAGTGAATGACCAACAGTTCCGCTGTGAAGACCAATCCCTAGCACACCCTATCCTATGTCTTCTGACTGTAAAACAACCTGACCCCATTTATAGCTCTATAATACAAATATACTAATATTTAGGCCAGTCGATGCTTAGGGACATCCTCTGTCTATCCATTTACCTAATATGTTACCAGCCGTACAGCGGAATGTTTGACACTAATAACTGACTTAATGTGAAAGAGACCTTTCCATTTCGAGTACCTGTCAACTAGCAAACAACAGCAGCTGTAGAATAATACGTGTACGATAAAAACTGTACAAGCGATAGCGACTCAGTTTGCTATGTGACAACGACTGTATCTCAAGGAATATCTAAATCCTTTTCGTGTGCCTTCAGGCGAAAGGTGAATTCCATTCCATTACCTAAAGAACCGGATATTTCGGTTCATAAGTTTCGCTTCACTTGCTCTAGTATACCTTTTGGGAAAAACGTTAACGGTATCATCATAATATTTAGATAACAATGTTGTGTTTAATAAACGAAGTGCTGTTGCATTGGTGACACTATTCAATGCCTCAATACATTTCCATGAACTATGCAGACTCGGGACGGATTTAGGAACTCTACCTACGCTTTTGCCTTTGTGACATGATCAGGCAAATATGTATAGAGGTGAATAAGCATATGCACACTGGTTCGACTCAAAATAGGTTCATTTTCACTTGTGTATTTTTGTAACTGATTTTGTGGGCATACCATAGGAACTATAGTACTATGGTTCTGGTCAAGAAAAGGTCATTCGAAGAATATGTGGCCATTGTTCCGAACCGTGTTGCAGTGCATGAGCATCCCGTTTCCTATATCCTCACTCTCTCTCTGTGTAGGCTATATATATATATACAGTCTATGAATAGCGTTTACTTAGATTATAGCTGAAAATGCTAGTAGAGTATTGTTATGGCCACTGGGAATGTTGATTTTATGTGTTTTGTCTGTATTTTATGTGTTCAGACACCAATTTACATCTCAATAAAACTTTCTCCCAGGCAACAGCAAATAAAATATTATAATTCAGAGCTTAGCTTGGTCTATTTAAAGAAAATTTGGAGCCGCACAAATCTTTGAGAAAGGTACCATGACCCGTGTTTGAGATTTTGTGAGTTTTAAGAGCATTCGCAATGTCTGTTTTTAAGGTATTATGAATTTTAATACTGCACATAATTGGATTTGGAATTTCAATAAGCATTAACGTACTGAACGTTAAATTCATTGCAAATGTGAAGGTGCTCCAATAATATCCCAAGCCAAGTCCCTGGGATTAAGGTTTCGTCCACTATTTATTTAGTTTTATTACACGGGAGTTGGTCATGGAATCGCACTGATAAATGGCTACCTTAGTTTTTTGGCTAGGCAATTCGAATAAACATTGGATGAATATTAAAGAAGAGCGTTAATTTCAGCCAACCTTCCATGACGTAGAATGAAAATAAAAGCACAGGATGCGATGACTTCACACGGACATCCGCAGCTAGAAGAATATGTCATAGATTAATTACTACAAGCGCAATCCTGTTATTGGTAAGTATTTGATAAATCAGTATCTGAGCAAGGTAGAAGATTGTGCGTAGATCCTTTTTTACAGGCCTTATATTCTTGATCTGCTTATTTCATTCGAAACTTAGGTATTGGGATGAATTGTGGTACTTTGTAAGTCGATACTTCGATGAAACTGAAGCTGTAAGGTTTTGTTACGACATAATTGTAATTTAGGCAATAGGAATGTTCCATTGATGAATTTCTCACCATTGTAAGAAGACACTCGCAACAACTGAAAGGATAGCTATGTTGGAATAAACTTTCGGACGTTTTTGAAGAATGATACGCGTAACAAGCGCAGTGGACGAGGATGCTAGACCTGCAAAAAGAGCAAGAACAGCAATAGATAGCAATAATGAGTCGGATCTAGCGATATCGTCTTCGAAAAGTACATCTAGCATAGCTAAACGAAGCTCGGATAGACATGGATCACTTTACAATGGAGTACAAGACCTTGCTTTGACCAAATCTAGATCAGAATCAAAATTCAACGCAAGAAATATCGAGTATCATAACGGGTTCGATCTGCAGTCTCTGGGTTGGGCAACATTGCCCCATATTATCCTTGAGAGAATCTTCCTTTTTTTAAAAGAGCGCCACCGAGTGAAAACAATGTTCGTCTGCAAGAGATGGTACACAGTAATGCGTAATTCGGCAAGTTTATGGCGCGTAAAGTCCTTCCGTTTTTCTGGAAGAGATCCTCGGGACTCTACTAACATTCCATATCGGAAAGCGACCCAATTCGTCCGCACATTCGGAAAATACCTCCGATCCCTCGAGTTCAGACTTTATAATCCGGCCAATTCCGCAATTTGCCGAAAGTTCCAGAAGGCAATTAAAGTGTGTTTCATTTCGCTCATAAAGGACAAGACGAAGCTCAGGCAGTTGGCGATTCCCGGACTGCAGTTCGACAGGGGCCAGTGGACAGCAAGCGAAGAAGATTTTGCCGCTTGGCTCTCGAAATATTTCTGTAAGGGCCAACATACTCTCGAAAAAGTGAATTTGAGGGGAGCCAAAATGACACTGAATGACGGTTACAAAGTTTTGTTCTCGCTGGGTTATGACATGGCCGAAAGCATGCGTTATTTGGACATAGAAGATTTCTTTCACAGCAGAAGACCCATATACGTGTTCACAGAATTCGTGG
The DNA here is from genome assembly GCA_013436065.1 of Halocynthia aurantium. Taxonomy (NCBI): domain Eukaryota; kingdom Metazoa; phylum Chordata; class Ascidiacea; order Stolidobranchia; family Pyuridae; genus Halocynthia; species Halocynthia aurantium. The sequence continues at coordinate 28,032 of QXVX01002088.1, read as the reverse complement.
ACTGCCTACGTCAATTCAGATATCTTCAAGAACTGTATATCAACTACAGTTACGTTTCGGAAGACTTACTCGAAACTATGGCTGATAACCTTGCCCCTAATGCACTAAAACGTCTACATATCAAAGTACATATCCACGACGCCCACGATCAAATCATACTTGGTCAGTCATGGCAAGCTTTGAGAGAAAAATGTCCAAATTGTCGAGTGGACATGATATTCAATCGAGTTTTGAGTTCCGAGGAGCATTTTCGGATCCTCTGCCCCCAGATACCTCTTAGACAGGTAATAAGTGGTCAGTGTTAACCTACAATCTCACCACGAGTTGCTATTGCCTTTTAACACTTCATTAATAATGCAATGTTTAGGTGACGTTTGATGGATGCTACTTTGCGGATCAAGACTGGCAAATCGGCCCCACCATTACGACAATACTGCCTCACTATAAAAGTACACTTGAGAAAATCACATTAGGTATTGGCAGTCTGATACATCTATAATATTCACAACGGTATTATTAAACTAGTGCAGTACTGCAAATATTTTATTTCTAATAATTAAATTCTTCACAGACCTCCCGGACACGTACGAGATTTTCGAAAACCAATTGCTAGCTTTAATCGAGCACTGCGCAAAATTATATTACCTGAAGATAAACGCGTTCATATCTACAAGATTTGTTGAAAAAGTTCTTGAAATGAGAGAAAGCCTTAAATGCATCATTGATACGTTGAAGGTAAAATATTGTATTCCGCTAGATAGCGCTATAGAACAAGATCTGATTTCGAAGGCTTCTGCTGAGTCAGTGACGAAAATTGATTTTCTTTTCTAGGTTCGGATGTATGTTCGAGATTTCCACACCAACGCTGAAGAAATAGATCTTGAAAGAATATACAACGCTCATAGGACGATAATAAAAGAACAATTTTATGATTACCAAGTTGATTGCTGCATATCGTTATAACCATGACGTTGCATTACATATGATGTCTGTTTCCGACAATCGAAATATATACGCTTACCTCGTTCATAAACTGTTTCTATATTACTTTTAGTTTATGTTTATAATTCTTACTTCTGAAATTTCTATTTTTCTAAAATTATATTTTCAACAATTTTTCAATAGAGAAATGTGCAATGAAGTGGAAATAGAAATAATATTTTCCGTTCTCACGCTAGGTGACGCTAAGTTCCCATTCTTTATTTCAACGCCTTGTGGTCAATTTTTATGAATGGACCGGATAGAGAATTACGTCACGGAAAAAGAGTGGAGAGGCGAAAACGAGAAAAACAAAAAAGATTTCTGTAGTAATATTGCAGTAAAGAGGATACAAAACAGCATTTGCAAATGTACATTGCCGGCGAGGGCAAAGCAGCCATTTGATAGTTAATTCACAAAAGAGACCGATGGTTTGTGCAGATTCAGTAGTCGCTGTGAGTTGGGGTGTGTATTTTGATGGGGAATTTTGTATCAGGCTGTCCTAGTGAGCTGATTGATAATATGAAACTCGTATAGTGTAAGTTTGTATTATAAATATAGTTTGTAAGTTTATTTTATGAATGAAATTTACACAGTCTCCATTGTGAAATGTAACTTGCATGAGGTGGTAGGTTGTTATATTTGGTCTGAAACACCTAAGCTGCCCTAACTTAACTAAATGTAACCATGTACCTATAATGTCTCCACCCAAGAACACATATTCTCGACATAGCAGTTTCTTCCACTCACTATACTACTGATTTTGAAATTATTTATGTTATATATTAAGAATTTTAGCTCTTTACAATAATAATATGACTTGATTTGTTTTCTAAATACGAATGATATGGCCGCTCATCGACCTAAGGAATGGGTTTCAACAGTGATTGCTCGTTTCGATGCACAGGTAAGCCTTTTTTCTCCATGTTTGTTCTAGTAATTCACAAAATTACTGTTTCAAATTGATGAAAGAAAATGAAACATGAATTGTTGTACATTTCAATGCAGCTCCCTTCCAAAGCTCCTCAATTCACAGCAGCTTGCCGTGCAAATCTTGACAAACACAAGGAATGCTTGATAAACATAAGCAGAACTCGCTTCACGACTGTCGTCGGCGGGCTGACAAATAATTTAAAAAACCTCGGAAACATTGTGAGTTTTCTGGATTATTTTGAATGAAAGCATTTTGTTTCCGTCAAATTTTTCTGCCGTTGAATTAATAATTGATATTTCTCTTGTAGAGAATATATGGTGAGAGACAGGAGAGAAACCTTTACACGTCTCAGATCATTGTACTTGATACTTTGGAGAAATGCATCTCTGGGGTAAAGTGAAATATAAAGATATAAAATTTGTAGATAATATATATTCCGAAAGATCGTTTATTTAAGAATTCATTAGTACTTCACAGAAATACCATATTACCACATACCAATTCATATATATCGTATGTTCATTAAAATATCATTAGTTGTGAATTAGAATGATGGAAGAGTACTGTGAATTTAAGAATAACAATCATAAAATACTCTTTAAATTTAGCGGAAAATCACAGAGGAAGTGATTGAAAAATTCCTGCTCCTACAAAAAAGTTTTCAATTACAACTTTTGCAATCATATATCTCAGTAAATTATTTGGCTTAGCAATGAATTTTAGTCGGGTCCAAATATAAGTGGGTTGTAAAATGTGTCATGCATAGGAGGCAAAGAATTCATTCATATTTTATATAAGAGATTCCTCAAATTGTATATACCTCAGTTTTTCTGCTCATTAATATTTAATACATCATTTATTTTCTTTTCTTTTCATTCTTTTCCTGTTATATCGACAGCAATTGAAAGATACATCAACACTGGATGAATCCATCCTCATTAAACAGCTGCTGCCGGAAATATGTCAGGTGATGAACTATCAAAATTAGCATAATACGAATCATTGAATCCCATTCAACGAATAAGCCTTATTTTATTTGTCATTTATCAACACAGTTCATCCATCAGCAGAGCAACGATAACTCTTTGGTCTGTCAGCTGAAAGCGTCTGCATCGCGGGTGTTGTATTGCCTTAGTCAGAATAATTTCAATGCTGTGTTCAGTCGCATCACAGCAAGGTGAGACTTAAATGGATATGTAAATCGGAAAATGTTATTCAAACTGTTTATGATGGTATTTATTTTAGCATTCGTTGTGGTTATTACACTGCCCCTACTTTCAAACTGACTCTCCAAGCATTATCTATCCGTTATGTTACGCCCTCCTAGATATTAGATATGACTTTATTAATAAAGTACAGAACAATAATCACTTGCTGAGATGATTTTTTCCACATGTCTCAATATTCTAAAAGGAATGAGATCAGAAAATATTTCTCAAATATCATTTATGTATTAATATACCCTTTCATTTTTTTTCAGACTTCACGATTTGACCTTGAATAGTGATGATTCACCCGATCTCAATGACCTTGATCTGATTCAGCACATTCATGTCGATATGTTAAAAATCACCAGACTTCTTGATGGTGAGTTCATGTTGCATATTAACGTAGTATATCACATAGTATACTTCCCTGTCTTCTTTATTGATACAAAGCTAAAAAATTTAAATGTAATCCGAGCTTAGCTCTAAACCACTAAGGCACTTAGCTCCAACACAGAAACCTAATCTATCGCTATCTATGGATGCTGATAACTTAATCTTTGAAATTATCTCCAACATGGAAGCTGAAGGTAGTGATTTTATTTCAGGAAATATGTAATTAATTGATTTTTAATATCAATGTCAATAAACAATATTTAAAATAGCAAGAAATTTATTTGATGCAATTCTCCTTTGTGATATACTATTTATCTAAATGGTATTCTGTTGATAAACTAAAGTTCATATAAATGAAAGAAATTAAAAAATTGAAGGTTATTACCGTAAAAGTAAAGTTTTTAAAGAGTAGATTACTGAACTAAGCAATGCTAAAGGTCATTGTATGTCATCTATTTGAGTATTTCACGCCACTATAGACGTTTTTCTTTTTATTTTACTTTGTTACACTCTATGTCATAACATTTTACATTTAATATATACCTACTATGCACTTGCTTCTGAGTAAAACTAGCTATAAATATGGTCATAGTTGTGTGATTTTGGTTTTATCAAATATTTATTAGTTCGCAAATAGTCACAAAGGATTCAGTAATCTTCTATCCATAGAATATGTGTTTGTATGTTTAAACATTAATTTTTGAAATTGAATCATGCTGGGAAACAGATCGAAATAGATTGCGCACTTTTCGTTGTCGTAAAACATTAACGTCATATTTTGCTCGAAGCAATGAAAATCGTGATCTTATCTTTGCAGATATCGTTCAAAGATTTCGAAGTTTCAAGAAAAATGTGCAGATCTCCCTTTCTATAAACTTAGAAAAGGTATGTAATGCCTTGTACTTGGAAAACACTCTTCTCCGATGATGTGGTTTCTGGCTATAGCCTATAGAATATATTCAATACTACACAATTTTCTTAAATGTTCAAGTGAGCGGGATTTAAGGAATGTTTGATGACGGCCACCGAAAAACACACGGAACAAAGCAGGCTATTCAGTATATTAATATTGTATAATAAATATTGCATCTAGAATCTAGATTAACTAAAATTTGTTGTGCTGAAAGTTTTACCTAACTGAAAGTTTAACCTAACCTACTGTATTTTTATAGTTTTATTATCTCATTTTCAGGCCATATGGAACTGGCTTCACACATATCCTGCAGACCTGTGTGCTCTGTATTATCCTGAAATAGCTGTACACAATCAATTGGAGCACATGCATCCTGCTTTTGCTGCTGGCGCTGGGCAAGGCACAAGTTCGCAAAGCAATCAGCAACAATACAAGGTAAAGTATAAACTAGTATTTTATTTTTTATCTAGTAAAAGTTGCTAGGTAAACTTTATGAGGCCATCATATACCAACTGTTATACAACATATACAACATCATATGTACAATTATCTCAAACTTGAAATGATGAATTGCTCCTAGCAGGTCATAAGTTCATCATTCTCTTTTAATTTTCATTACATATTCTACATATAATCATTTCCTTCATAATGTATTTTATTTCTCCTTTAACCACTTCCCTTCGGGAATTTCCTATATTTGCTTTAGTGAAAATATCGTATCAACGGAAGTAAATTTCATGTTGTATGTCTCTCCTTTCTCCCTCCTCATTCATCTGTCAATATGCTTTAACGTTGCTTTCTATATTTCAACGTCTGCCGTGGTCGGTCTCGCCTTTTATATTCGTGGAGGCCTAATTCGATTTAGCTGGCTAATTAAAGCAAGAGATTTTCTCCAAACCAAACCGCCGCCCGATGAGTGAACTCTCTTTCGATATACTAATAAAACAGGGTCATGCGACGTTTTCAGCTCTTGGAATAATATATATCAAACTTATATATATCATATATATTAAATAGGATTTCTGGATACTAAATTCACTATGAACTACCAGTCAAAAAATCATTCGATATTTTGTATTCATCTGAAACTCGTAGTAGTCATCACAAGATTTTTAAGGCATGTTGTTTACTATACTTTTCATGGATGGCTAATGAGGTGAGGTGGGAGGTTCACATTTATATCATTTAAATAAATTCACCTTTATATTATCGCATCACATCTCTCTAATTCCATATTATAAAACTGTTTGGGTTCTCACATCGCCAAACACAGGATAAACCTTAAATTTGTTTAATTTAATCAAATGAATTTACAGAACCTCCTTGATCAACAAAAACTGCACAATCAACAGCTGTCGACATCAGCTGAGAAACTATTTGACATGCTTGATGTCTTTACCGAAGGATCGAAAAGAAAAGCTGCCACTTGCTGGCCGCTTCAGATAATGCTCATAACACTCTGTCCCGTAAGTAACTTCCACGAGTTCATCAGTTAGAGAGGCAAAGCAGTTTCACATCGAAATTAAATATTCATGAAGTGCTTTTTCTCCTTACCTAATTCTTTTATAAATATTCCAAGTAAGTACTTTGTATGACGAGATCACAGCGTCACATTTGTTATTCAAAGAAGAAATCCTGTTTATTTAAATTTATTATAACGTTATAAAATACTGTCTAGAATATTTGACAATAGCAGCATAGCTCCTATTTTCTGCCCATTTAGATTTAAAATAAACATGAGTTAAATTCATTTAGCAAATAACAATTTTTTCATTTCAGAACATTATCAGAGAAATAGCATCAAGAAATATGCACTCTTTGAAAATGAGCACAAAGCCGAAGGTAATTTCTATTTTCACAAGTTGCTGGTTGTGAGTTTCCAATACAATTTTGAGGTGGTGTTGCTTTGCTTAACAAAATTAATTTTTAGATGTTGAACATAAATAACTGTTATAGCTTGGAACTCACAATGCATTTCCATTATTATTCATCAAATGATTAATGTTATAAATAAAATTGTCTTACCTCGAATATTCCAAAATGTCATTCAATTGCATAGATTTCCATGGTACTTGCAGCTGAATTACATATGCGCTATATGTTTTGCAGAAAGAATGGTTCATGTGTTTGCAAAAAGCTCTCTCTTCACGTCACACACAGGAAGCGAGCGCTGTTGCATTCACTCGCATGTTGAAAGCTGCGACATGTGTCCCTGCTGTTGTCAATACCAATGTATCCTCGACATCTGGCAATTCTCCACCTGAAGATGCCTCTTCGGAAGAACAGTGTCCTTTACATCAACTAATTCAGTGTGTTTTGCCGGAAGTGAAGGTGACATGATTGATCTGGATATGTTTTCAAATTGATTTGCTACTGTTTGCTACTTAGTTCAATGCAGTGAAATCACGATTCAATGGACTATAGAGTGGAGCGTTGTCCGTTAACAAAAAAATGACCGAAACCAAAACCCAAAACGAATGCGATGTGAAATGCATGTGGTTAAATCCAAAATCCATTGAATTTTGAGTGTATTGTATTGCTGTGTTCAGATGTGACACTATTTAATGAATTCAATTGCATTTAATATTCCCATTCACATTTTTCATTCTAATTTTTGTAATGCAGGCTCTCCTCTTTGAGAGTGGCGGCAAAGGTTTTTCGAAAACATCGGATCAGGATGTATTGGTCGACTGCCTCGTGTCTTGTCTCAGACTCAATCCGAATGATGAAAAAATAACAAAAATCTGCTTGGCTGCCAATGCACCAAATCATCTGAAATTTTCATTGATAAGAGCCCTTCAATGCATAGCTACACAGGTATCAGTAAATAACCTTTCATAGTAGTAATTGTACAATTTCGACAACGGTGGTGTCTACGTTTCATATGTCAATCAATAGATAGCAATTGGATGAACATTGTTACGATTGAAGCAGTTTACCACATCCTATTAATTAATTCAGTACTGCAGTCACCACAAAAATTTTCAACTGTGAATACTAGACAGAAATTTTAACTATATTAATATATTTATTATATTCCCTCCAATAATTATCATTTGTTATCTTTTGTTCAGCATCCTTTACTGTGGTGGCCGCACATCAACTCCTTTTATCACCTGGGAAATGATCTTAGGAAAATATTTCTTGAAGTAACTCCGAAAGTACTTGCTCAAGGATCAACATCACCAAGAAGTAGTCAGGTAAGATATCATCATGTTATAATGTACTTACAATTTTTATAATATAAAATAGATGGAAACTTCGAAAACTTTCTTTTATTAATATATGGATGGACAATTCATGATGAAATTTGGTTTCTCTGTTTGAAAGACCACTAAATTCTTTTTTCTATAGTCTTTTTTACGGGAGCAGATGGAACGAATGAATGTTGGGCTGAAGAGAACACAGGAAGGTGTATTGCTGAAGGATATAATGCATGCTCTTGTGCAACTCGTTATTGCTGACCAACATCTTTTCTTACATGTAAGCTGATCAAGATAAAAATACTGATTGATAACCTAAATCTGGAAACACTTGGAAATTTTGACTGTGTTAAAATAACAAGTTGTTCTACCTAAATGCAGCTAATTATACAATCAATAGTTATCAACTAATTCGAAGGTGGGGAACGTGAACACCTTTTAACCAATATCTTTAATATTATGCAGGAGCTTGGCTCAAACAGTCAGGTGATTCATTCGAATTGCTGGGACTTTGTTCGTACACTGACCAATCTAGTTGCGCCCATCCGTCCTTTCCTTGGTCTTCAAATTTCTCTCGAAGCGATGGAAGCTCTTCTGCAATTACACGATCCTCAAATAGCTCTTACATGGAACCCCGAATATCCAGTGAAAACTTTCTGGGACGTAAGGTAAATTTCTAACAATGAGCAACAAACAACATGCAGAAGATAATGAGCAAAGTTATCAAAGAATAGTTAAGTTGTCTGCTGAAAGAACTACAATAAATAACATTCATAACAGCGCATTCTTTAAAATGGAGTGGGTACAATTAAAAATTACCTGATTACATATATAATGTTTTGATCACTAAAATGTTTTCAGTTCAACAATGCTCTTCAATGTTTGTGGACGACTACTGGATTACCAGATGACAACTCCAACCGATGTTTCCTGCAACGCCCTCAAGTGGCTTCTTGAGATTCTCGCTTGCCGCATCTCCTTTTTAGTACAGAATCATGAAAGAGCTGTAATGGGAAACAAAGCTGAAGTTTTGAAAAGAGCACAAGTATGTATTTTCTTTCCTGTGCATTACAGTATATTATTATGTATCATATTTTTTCATTAAATACTTATTTTACCATCTAGGTTAAGCTTGAAATGGTTTTACTTGCTCATCTGTGGAGTATGGATGTCGAAGTTGTGTTGATAGCATTATCCTGTTTCCGGTATTTACACGAGGAGATAGAAATCAAGTAATATATTTAATTTTTGAAATTTTATCGATCTCACCCTCCTGGACTTGAAATTGGTACCCAAAGGCTTCTTCATATTGATTGTAATGTAATCTGCTCATGCTGGGAATGAACCAGAATATCATATATTACAAACTTTATGGAAATATGCAAGCTTGTTAGTGGTTATGGGTAATGAATTACTAAAGCAGTGTATATGGTCTGAATATGAACATTTTCAACATCTTGGTAAACCTTATTTTTATAGGTGGAGTTTGGATGAAAATGCTCTCGGCAGGATGTTGCCAGACTATCATGAGGTTTATCAAGATCTTGCTGCTGCTGGAGCTTCGATTCAAAGCAGTTTTGTTCCTTTACAGAAAAGAGTCACTAACCTACTCAGGAAATGTAGTAAATTCACTCCAGCAAGTTTAGATGTAAGCTGATATTGTATCTGTTATTATTACATAAACTGCTTAAAACTGCCCTGTAGCATTGTAGGAAATAGGACACTAGAAACAGAAGTAGAAATAAGGGCCTTATAATAGCAATTACAACATTGCTGTCATTCTAGGCATGGGAAGACATTAGAATGAAATGGGAATCTCGCACCGCACCTCTCTTAAGTTCAAAAGCAGGAAAATTCGAAGAATCTTCTTCAGCTGTTGTGCCGGTGCCAGAATCAGTACTCACATCAAGAATTCCAGCAAGAAGACCTCTTCCTGCTGTAAGCAGATTTTTCCTCATATATAAATAAACAGAATATTTTTATTCATTGCTGTTAACAACATGATATATTTGGTTTTAGGAAAATTTGGTTGAATGGATCAACATGACTGGATTTTTATGTGCACTAGGTGGCGTCTGTGTGCTGGGAAATGAAACGTAACAATTATCTTTTAATTCTATTTAGAAAAGAGCTCCTTAAATGGTGTTCACTTATATTGAGATGGTTTTGCTAGTGTCAGTGACAGGATGATGATGGACCCATGAAAACTATAAAATAAATAAAAATAGTTTTTAGATTCAGCAAGGCACATTCACCTAGTTCACAGTTAACCAAGCAGTGAAATAGGTAGTTCGATACAATGATGGTGACAATAAATGAAGTTATAGTAACTTTTCTGATCCATCATCATCTCATCAGTGACTGACTGCCTTTTTAAAATTATGTTCCAATTTTACCTTTCTCATCAATCATTTTTAATCATGTCTTATACCATAAACTAAAAAGTAACTGGATATCTGTGTGGATTATTTTATTCAAGTGATTTTTGCACAGATTTTCAAGCATGAAATTTTTATGGGAGAGGAAAGTAAGCACTTATTCAACTTATTCTACAAATTTTCCTCCGTGCTCACGTCAACAACATCAAAGCACAAGTTCGTCAACTCCTGCTCTGAACAGCTCGTCTATGGTGGTGCCAACAATGCCTCATAGCAGTAGTCAAAGTTATATTGGTGGAAATGAGAATTCCGTTACCAAGTAAGTGGATGGAAATTCTTGTGACATGAAATGGCCTCGAAAATTTCAAATGATTATTGCAGATCAACCACATCAAACACTGCTCCAGCAGTGAACAAATCCCCAGGACCGCCAACACCTTATGACCGTGCCAGTGGCTTCATCGCCACTCTGCTCAATCTGATGTCCCCTCAGAATCTGAGTAAAGTTTCATCGGAAATTACAAACGCAATGAGGTGAGATTTTGCAACATGCTCTTGATTCAATTTCAAGGAAAATTTAAAATCTTTCAAATTGGTTCCTCAATTAAATAAGATTCATTACTGTTTTGATATTTTCAGAGATCTTCTTGGAACAGCTCTTCATCCAGCACTCTATCCGATCCTATTCAAACAAACGAAACTTCACTTGAAGACATTGTATGATCCATTAGGACAGGTTAAACCTCAGTTATTTACCTTATTTGCTAGCTGATGCAAATTGATTTGCAGACATGTGTGTGTCAGCTTGAACTATATTTTACCAGCTATATCATGAGGAATATTCCTCTTTTCTAGATGCTCATAAATGAAGGCAACACTACATTTGTTGAACACATTATCTTTGTCTTAAAAAACCTCTTGGAAGGTTGCTCGGAGCAGGATGCTGAACATCTTGGTGAAGAAAGTATTGAAGGAATGGTTTTGCAGCTAGTCAGGTTGGTGATCATAGATTATGAAACAAATTTTCTGCAGTTATATTTTACATTTCATTTTTGAAAAGGATTGAATTTTTTTTCATGTAATATTTATCTACTCAGATATGTTCGACATATGACTAACACAATGCGATCATTCCATATGAGAATTCATCTCTGCAAGATGATTGAAATGGTGAGATTGATAAAGTCTGTGGCTTAGCATTGATTTACATCAGATATTTCTTCCATTCAAATCATTTGAATACATTGAGTGATGAAATTTTCCTGTTTTTATTCTTCATAGATGATGGGTCAGAGAAGCAACCTCTTTTTCCTCTCGGAAATCAAATTTAGGAACCGCCTTGTGGAATATGTCACTGATTGGATAATGGCCTCGTCCAATCACTGCCAAGAAAACAGTTTTCCTGATGACACCAAAGTTTTACTTAGGTGCGTCCTAACTTAGATTCCGGAATTAAAATGATTCTAAACTCTGATTTATTTCAGATAATTCTCGGCATTTTTTATATTTGGAAATCAATCATAATATATTTTGTTGTATAATTTAGAAAAAGTAGTAATTATTATCACAATAAAAGTGTGATGCTTTTGTTATTCTTCTTACTGAAGCAGACAACTGGATGAAGCAGCTATGAGTGCAGTGGTGGTATTACTGGAAGATTTGCCGCTACAGCCAGATGAGGTAGATGGTGGTGATGTCGCAGAAGCAAAATCTCAACTGTTTCTTAAGTATGGACTCAGATATTTTAATAGTGCATTCTTGATACGGAAAACATTTTGTATAGAAGTGGACACCTAGCACAGAATTTCATATTCAAATTAACTTAATTAAATTCTCAATGTTCAACTTCTTTAAATACATCGCAAGTTGAAAGATTTTCATACCGGAAATATAGAGGTCATCACAGTAATGTCCATAATTTATATTTTTGCTTACTTCTTCATTCAGATACTTCACACTGTTTATGAAACTTCTCAATGAATGTACGGACGCATCATCTAACAACTCGGTCAATTCAATCACACTCGATGAAAATTCAATGAATTCTGGTGACGTTTCAACTAACATCGCAACGCAGTTATTGGCATTACGAAGCCTCACAATCCTAGCCATGTCGAATCTACTCAGTGCAAATATTGAATATGGCTTTGTGCACTCCATGGGTAAGTGAAAATAAGCCATTATATGGAAAATTTCAAGTTTTGCACCAGCTAGTCCATGTTATATTAGTTTTTTAAACTAAATATTCTGAAATCTACTGAAATTTACTATTCGAAGTGCTTGCATACCACACGGACATCCACACGAGAGCAGCATTTTTGGAAGTGCTGACTAAAATCCTCCAACAGCAGGGCCCTGCACGTTTTGACATGCTCAAGGATTCCACTCTGTCTGATCGTTTTGATCACTTGGTGGAGCTGGTAACGATGATGGGTGATGGAGGAGAGCTGCCAATTGCAAATGCCTTAGCAAATGTTGTTCATTCCATGCATATGGTGGGTTCCATATGTAGGAAATATTATGCCAATGCTTCATGATTTTTCTAGTCATCTTATTTCAAGCTGTCATTATTCTCTGTTATTCAACTTTACCTGTTAAAGCTGTTAAATTTTAAATAATAGCTTGATCCATTCAAATTTTGCCAGTAACACGTAATTTCCTAATAATAATGTCTGTTGTAACATTATTTAACAGGATGAACTTGCCAGAGTATTTGTGACTCTCTTCGATGCCAAACATCTTCTTTATCAGCTGCTATGGAACATGTTTTCCAAAGAGGTTCTTGTGGAACATTCGATTACTAGATATGATCAAGCCATTGGTTGATGAAATCTAAATATTTTTCATCCTTCAGGTGGAATATGCAGAAAACGTTCAGATCCTTTTCCGTGGAAACTCTCTTGCAAGCAAGATCATGACTTTTTGTTTTAAAGTTTATGGTGCCAGTTATCTTCACAACTTAATGGAACCACTTATCGCTTGGAGCCTTGGCAATGAGATAGTCAACTTGAAATTTGAGGTATTCATTATTCAATGCTCTAATTCTGTTTATCTATTAACATTAAGTATCCTATTCTCAAGGTTGATGCACACAGACTTCCAGAAGATTCGGAATTGAATCAAAGTCGTTTAAATCTTCAGCGTTTGACAGAAAGATTTTTCAGTAGAATAATGACGTCAACAGAAAGGTTGATTTTCTATTCATGATTCATTTATTCTGAATAGTTATTTTATTGATTTTTATACCATTTTTTATTATCCAGATTTCCTCCACAACTGAAAAGCGTTTGCCACTGCCTCTATCAAGTCGTGTCCCAGCGATTTCCCGAAAACGGTACCGGTGCCGTTGCCAGCGCTGTGTTTCTGAGATTTCTCAACCCGGCTATTGTGTCTCCCTATGAATTTGGTTTGACAGAGAAAATGCTACCCCCTAATCTGGCAAGAGCTTTTAAGCTTATGTGCAAGNAAAATCTAAATATTTTTCATCCTTCAGGTGGAATATGCAGAAAACGTTCAGATCCTTTTCCGTGGAAACTCTCTTGCAAGCAAGATCATGACTTTTTGTTTTAAAGTTTATGGTGCCAGTTATCTTCACAACTTAATGGAACCACTTATCGCTTGGAGCCTTGGCAATGAGATAGTCAACTTGAAATTTGAGGTATTCATTATTCAATGGTATAATTGTATTGTGCATGAGAATAGGTTTCTAATATGAAAAAATATGATTTTGATTCTCAATTAATTCATCAGTCACTACAAGATCTAAATCAAGGTCTCGTAATTGGTTCAATGATCTTTCAGGTTGAATTTTTAGGTAATTTAATTAATTAAGTTCAGACTTTAAATGCTTTTTTGCAAGAATATGGAACAGAAATTCATGGACTTTCCAATGTTATTACTGTTTATCTATTAACATTAAGTATCCTATTCCTAAGGTTGATGCTCACAGACTTCCAGAAGATTCGGAATTGAATCAAAGTCGTTTGAATCTTCAGCGTTTGACAGAAAGATTTTTCAGTAGAATAATGACATCAACAGAAAGGTTGATTTTCTATTCATGATTCATTTATTCTGAATAGATATTTTATCGATTTCTATTTGATTTTTATACCATTTTTTATTATCCAGATTTCCTCCACAACTGAAAAGCGTTTGCCACTGCCTCTATCAAGTCGTGTCCCAGCGATTTCCCGAAAACGGTACCGGTGCCGTTGCCAGTGCTGTGTTTCTGAGATTTCTCAACCCGGCTATTGTGTCTCCCTATGAATTTGGCTTGACAGAGAAAATGCTACCCCCCAATCTGGCAAGAGCTTTTAAGCTTATGTGCAAGGTAGTTAATGTCATTGATTGATTTGATGAGAATTTTGTTTCAGGGAATTGTGACTTGAGTGAATGCATTACAATCTTTTATTGTATTTTAATGTAACCAATTCATATTCAGATCATGCAAAATATTGCAAACCATGTGCTGTTCACCAAGGAAGCTCACATGAAACCATTCAATGAGTTTGTTCGTGCTAGATTCGATGTCTGCCATCAGTAAGCAATCGGAAATATTAACTTAGTTAAATTCAGCCGTATCTAGAAGTTGTTATCTTCGAATATGATCTTGTCAGATTTTTCATGAGAATTTCATCTCCTGAATCGCCAAGTTGTGATGGAGTCTTTCACACAATGCCACTCATCAGTGACACCAATGTCGCAGCTCTTCATCGCCTCCTGTGGAATAATCAAGAAAAAATTGGAGAATTTCTATCCAGGAGCAGGTATACTGTATTACATAAAGTTTTGTGGATTTAAGTGTAGAATTCAATGTCAAAAGATTTTTCAAGCACATGTTTCCATGAATATTATGTAACTATTAAACTATTATTATTTTTGCTTGCTAATGCAGAGATGCAAAGGCTGTTGGAAGAAAACCATTCGATAAGATGGTGACATTGCTTGCTTATCTAGGTCCTCCAGAGTATAACAGGTAAAGTTCATTAGTTTTATACCAGATCATCCACATCATGCTAACATAATTTATCTGTTGAAGCCGTTAACTATGAAATCTGTGAACCGTGTTGTGTTATTTTTCCAGACCAGCACTTGAAACACGTATTAGTGGCCTCAACCTTTGTTCAACCAAGTTTGAAGACATCATGGTGAAAAGAAAGACAGCTGACACTGAGGAATTTAAAGCATTGAAAGGGCTGAATATTTTTTATCAGGTGGAGTGATTTTGTGACATCATTTACTAAAATAAATTGAAATGAAACTGAGCGATACAATGTATTGGTAAAACTTTATGCAAAGGGAAAGTCTTGTTCTAAAGTAATATATGTTATAAAGCTATAATAATGTCATTCTCTCACAGTCAGGGAAATCTAAGATGGGTCATCCAGTCTTTTATTACATCGCACGAAGATATAAAACTGATGAAATAAGAGAAGATCTTCTCATGTATTATGTTTTGCTCGCTATCAAGCCATTCAATGGTCGAAAGTTTGAGATTATAATTGATCTTACTCATGTAGGACCCCATAACAGGTAAGCAGTAGTGTCTTTATTGATTTTATTTTCTAACTGTCACACATGCTCATTTCCCGAGGTGCTAATGAAATAATTTCAATTAGTTCAATAATTTTCTTTCTAGGTCGCATATATATATCCATTCAATAAAATAGAAACTAGAGAGTAAATGCTAGCAATCCTCCTAAGAAATCTCAAATCTCAATCTGTAATTCTGTCAACCTCATTTGGTTTAACGTTTTAAATTATTTAACAGATTCAAACGAGATTTTCTCCCCAAATGGCTTGTCATGTTCCCCGCAACCACATACAAGAACCTTGATGTTGTGTACCTCTACAACACAAACAGCTGGTTCAAGGAATATGTCAAGTATCACGAAGATGTTTTCAGTTCATTCAAAGGAAGCAAAAAGTACATAAATTTTCAAAAATAATTTCACCTCTGTTTCACACTATCTGGTGCATAAAACTGTTTCGTATTTTTAGATTAATTTTTATTGATCATCTTTCTGAGCTGCAAGAATATGTCGAAGTTGATCAGCAAAAAATTCCAATTGCAACAGTTGAACTTGATGAAGATGTGTCCATGTACTACAATGCAACTAGGTGAACTTAGACTTTCGTGTCTGTAAAAATCTAGCAATATCATAAGGATTGCATATCAATTTACCGTTTGTTAATGCAGTAGTAACACTGAACCTTCATAGTTCTGAAATTTGTATCCAATCAGCTTTCACTGTTGCTTTTAGATCAAGTCACAAAGACACAAAGGTTAACATCAAAGTGGGATCAAAGGCTGTGCAAGTAACTGCGGTAGAGAGAAGCAAGGTATGATTGTAGTTGTATGTCTTATTTAGTATAAAACTAACTGGTAATATCTGGAAGGTTCAAATTTAATTTTTTATTCAGGTTTTAGGTCATTCAGTTATTCTGAACGACATTTACTATGCGAGCGAAATAGAAGATATATGCTTGCTGGATGAACAGTCTTCGTTTGTGATGAAAGTTTCAACCAGCAATGAGCGAATGCATTTTTCACACTTGGATGCATTCAAAATCGCTCAGGTTACTGACACATTTACACTCTTCCCATTAATGAGAATGTTAAATTGATTTCACAACTCTTGCCTGTTTTTTTTCTGATCAGGGAATCAAGCATATCAGGATGAGATGGGAGCTATCAAGGCCTGAATCTTTATCAGCTCATCATAAGATCACTGCTAAGGATGTTCCTGGCACTCTTATAAGCATGGCCCTACTTAACCTTGGTAATATATTAATGATGAGAAGTGATAAGGAATTTTGAATGGGTGAATGAATTTTATTGAAACGAGAGACTGATTTTCTTCAATATTCGCAGGCAACTCAAAGCCAATGGTTCGTTCCGCTGCCTACAATCTACTTTGCACAGTTGCAAGTGCATTCGAGCTAGAATTAGAAGGACAGCTGTGCGAGTCGGCAGGTCTGTGTATTCCTGCTAACAACACCTTGTTCATCGCGTCGCTGAGTGCTGCTCTCGCAAAGAAGCAAAATCATGTGACTGTTGAATTCCTAGAGGAATGTATAACTGGTATGTCTTGATGTTCTTTGTTTTGAATTTAATAATTATTAACATTTATTTGTATAATAATATGATATTTTTCATGTTCATTGATTCATAATGTATAGTTTCATATGATTCATTTTTAATATTCACTTTTCAGTTTGCTGATACCGATATAGAATTTATTTCTCGCATTCAAATAGGTATGAATTGTTTTCCTCTTCTAGGTTTCTGTCAATCGACCTCAGAATTGAAGAATTTGTGCCTCGAATTCATGGAACCATGGCTTTTCAATCTCCCGCCTTTTATTAAACATGCAGATGAAGCAAAAAGGAATAAGGTCATCTCTGTTATTAATCGACTGATCGAAGTCACGGTGAACGAGAAAGATTTTTATCCGAGTATCCAGACCAAGATTTGGGGAAGCATTGGACAAATGCCAGATCTGATTGATCTTGTATTGGACGCGTTTATTGAAACAAGTGCGAAAGGAGGCCTGGGTTCTAAAAATGTATGGAATTGAATATTTTCTTAATAATTTTTTTTGTGTGGAAAGAATTGTAGAGACAATAGACTGTTTTTCAATGAATTCTTTGTTTCAAAAGGCTGAAGTAATGGCTGACACATCAGTGGCCCTGGCCGCTAACAATATGAAGCTTGTATCCAGTCGAATCATTACAAGATTGTGTGAAATCGTTGACAAGACGTCTCTCAGGCCGACTCCTACACTAGAGAAGAATAGACATTGGGAAGATATTGCTATATTAGCAAGGTGAACCACATAACATTCAAATATAAAACTGTAAATCTTGGTTTTACATAGTATCTTCACTACACTCGTGATCGTTTATTTTATTCCTTTGTTTCATGTGAGTCAAATAACTTCTGTTTCTTATCAGATACCTTCTTATGCTCTCATTCAACAACAACCTTGATGTAACAACACATCTGCCTTACCTCTGTCACTTGGTGACGCTCTTGCTACACACCGGACCTCTATCTTTGCGTGCCTCCATTCATGGACTAGTGGTTAATGTGATCCATTCCCTTCTTACTTGCAAACAGACTCAGTTCCGTGGTAAATAGATTCTTGTCTTAATTATCCAATAATGATAAAAACAGATAGTAGCACAACTTTTATTTTGCAGAAGAGTCTCAACAGGTCTTAAGGCTGAGTTTGACTGAATTTTGCCTGCCGAAATTTCATCGACTTTTCGGAATTTCCAATGTTAAATCTGCTGCTGACACTGCGTTCCAGTCCACTGGTTTCCAACACTTCAGTGGTGAGGATTAGAAATTCTAATCACGTCATTACCTTTTTCAGAAATTCCCTAAATAGCATATTCTAATACTCAATATCTGTGAAATGATATACTTAATTTCTTGGCAATTTTCTTGATACTTACACAGATGAAGACTACATATCTCCAGTTGCTCATAGCTCAGAGGCTGAAGATTCAATCCTGGAAGAAGATATGGAAGTAGTTATTCTATCCTATGTTGATATGGTTACCGATGCTTTGTTGGAAATCATGGAGGTAGATATTCTTCTTGCAACTCACCTTGCCAAAGCTATTGAAGTAGTCAACATAGTCTTCCAATCTAATTCTCAATATTTATACTTGCATTACCTTAGGCCTGTGGGAAGGACATTGTCAATTGTCAGTGGCTGCAAGTATGGAATCGTCTCAGTCATAAATTCGCCTTTCAGTACAATCCATCTCTCCAGACGAGGGCGCTGGTAGTCATGGGCTGCATCACCAAACAGATCAGTGCTCGACATATAAAGCAAATATTAAGGATCATGGGCAGAGTGAGTGAACTAAATTACTGAATAAATTCCAATTGAAATACATTGGATTTGATCTAGTTGTAACTGGTGTTTTTTTATTAGTCTCTGGAATCTCACGCTGATCTTCATTTGCTCGAAGCAACTCTTCTATGTTTCACAAGAGTTCAACTTGTAATGCAAGCGGTATGATTGATAACTTTTAAATGAATTTTTAGCTCATTAAATGAGTTACTATGTGAAAAATTACTGAACTTTGATTCCATGCACATGATATAAAATGTAGAATGGGAAGGAAGTTCTGTTGGTCTTTTTGTCCTGAAACAATGTTCCCTTTTTCTCAATGGATCTTCACTGAATTTGGCATGTATGTCCAGATGCATCCCAGTATAATGCATAAACAAACGAACAAAAAATCAACCACATATTTTCAAATTTTCATACATCTTCGATGAGAACCCTGCCCCCAGTAATCCTTCAAAATTTAACTTTCAGGATTTCGAAGTCCACGCCTTGTTTTTCTGGCTCGGCATTTGCGCTTTGCAGTTGGAAGATCAGGCAATATATTCCGCTGGATTATCTCTGATAGAACAAAATCTTCACCATCTGGATGAAATTGCTGCTTTTGGTAAACAGGTGGGTCGAATTTGTCCATGATTGAACATATTTACACAGTTTACCTTGAATATTTCACTCTTCAATTTGTTCTAAATGTTTACTATTACTTCTGTAGTATATATTTTCAACAGTTCTTTTCGCATTATCCAGGCTCCTGGTACTTTTCTAATGAATATGAGAATCAGGCTGGAGAGACATTTCCAAGAAATGGATAAAGGCATTGGAATAAATTTCAAATCTAGATTTCACTTTGCGTTCGTCAGTCACATGCTTAAAGGTAAGTTTTCAATATCATCAATATAATGATATAATATCTAGAGTGATAATTTAAGTACATGATTTCCTCTGTTTAAGGATTTAGACACAGCGATCCCTCCGTCAACTCCCGAGCTATTCGCGTCCTAGAATTCATGTTGGAGCTAGTTTCTAGGCATCGGCAGTGTGATAAGTATGAAGTCAATCCAGACAGTGTTGCCTACCTCACAGGTTGGTATTTGTATAACAACTTTATTTTTTGATTACAGTAGTAGATACTCAATTTGAGTTTCTTTTTACCTAAAAAGTACCTGGTGATTTCCAACTCGCTTCTAGTCGAGTCAGATTTCATTTGAATTGTCTAAAGTTTGGAATACTGCCACGTATTCACAGAAAGTTTGTTAAAACATGATGAATAATGAATTCTACTATGTAAGAAGCCACCATGAACCATTGCAAAACATAATGTTTTGTTTCAAATTTAACTTCATCATATATTCCATCCGCACAAACAGCACTTCTTCCTGTAAGCGCCGAAGTTCAGAGATATTGTGGAACAAGACTAAAAGCTGATTCATCATCTGCGAGTCACTCAACATCATCTTCAACGATATGCAAGGCGACGAGTCAGAGACAACAGCAAAGTAGCGCTCCTCAGAGACGGTCATCAATTCCTACCAACCCAGGAACAACTACTGTTGTCGCCATTGTGAACAGTACGGGCCCTCTACCGTCTTCAGAAGATGTTGGAAATAGTTCAGATGCTCACTCAAGTGATTCATCAAAGAGGTGAGGGTAGTAAAGGGTTAAGTTATAACAAAATGATTAACAAGAAATCCTAAGTGATCAGGATATCCCCTATGGAGCAAAAACTACCCACAAACTTAAATTTGACTAAGTATACTATGTTTTTATGGAGTTATTATTAATATTATTAAAATCTGAGGTCTTTTCATTGTATTTTAAAATTAGATAACTTCACAGTGTACATGTAAAGTTCTGATAAACAGTATTAGAAAACATATTCATGAAATGACAATGCTGCTGTGCCTTAATTCCACTTTGCTCATAAATTTTTGTTTATGTCATTAAACCTAATTCCCTGTGTTGGTCGATTCAATCTAGCTTACAAGCAGTCAGTCCTCTCCCAGAAGACATTCCACAAAGGCACGCTATAAAAGGTCAACGATCTGATGCAACTACATCTATGAGAAGTAAGAGAGGTGAATATAGAAATTATACTTTTGTGGATGTGGACCAATTATCGTATTTTTGGTTATATAAATAATTTATTACTTGCAGCCAAAAAGGGAGTTTTGAAACCGTCCAAACGGCATGAAGGTCGTGAAACGAGTAGCACACCTACGAAGTTAAGAAAAGTGAGTGATTTTTTGAAGAAATTTTTGTTACATCATGCACAAGGTTTATTTGAATGAAATTGATGAAACGACTGTTTCAAGATCGAGTCTTTTATCATCGATGCTTAAACAATTTATAGCCCACTATTTAAATCCAAAATTTTGCCCTTTCCATACAAGGTATGCGAGGGTACATCACACGACTCTGACAGCAGCACATGCAGTAGCAACGGTACCGGCAGTACCCAGCGGAAAGCAGGCAGCATGCCGCGCCAGCATCACATCACATCGAGGCAAGGTCACTCTTCATCGGTGTCATCCTCTATAAAGTCATCTTCATCCCATCACTCCAGAAGAAAACTCTCTACCGATCCCACGTTCAATGTTATCCTGGATGATGAAATGCTTCAAGATCCTGAATCGCAAGCTCTTCTTCTTACAATCCTGGCAACTCAAGTGCGATACTGGCCGGATGATTCTGAGGCTCGTGTGCTTTATGAATATTTGGCGGAAGCAAGTGTGGTGTTTCCACAAGTCTTTCCCATTGTGTAAGTAGAGAGCTTCTTGTTCTCATAATACAATAAACCAGATTTTGTAATGCTCGTAGACATTTTAATTTAGTCTTGTCAAGGAACACTGAAGTTAATATTTAATATATATTTTTAAATATTCATCCTGTTTCTCCCACTGGGAACATCAATGTATAATTTTTTTTTGATTCCTTTGTAGTCACAGTCTGCTTGATCAGAAGATAAGTTATCTGTTACACAACTGCCAAGATCTTTCTGTCCTGGGAGCCGTCCAAATGATTGTTCACAATTCTGTCTGTAATGAAGAGTCGAGAGGTCAACACCAATCGTCATACTTACAAAGTAATAAACGTACTAGAAGTAAATGTTCACTCACTTTTATGCTTCATTAATCACCTTACCTTTGTTCAATTCATTCCCATGTAGATATCGGATTCGGTGGAGTTTGGAAATTTGCCGGACCTTTTCCTAAGGTAAGTCGGTTGATTATACAAACATTCCAAATTACAAGCATTTATATTTAGAATGTAAAATTGCTGCAAATGAAAAATCCTTGTATTGTGATTACAGACTCCATCACTAGACAACGCTTCTGTACTCGTCAACCTCATCGATGCTGCCATTTCTAATTACTTTGGAGATGTCGCTGACCTCACGCCTGTTGCCAGCCATCAAAGTTTGAACAGTACCCTCTCTGCTGCCTCTGGCGAAGATATGAGATATTCTGAAGGTTAATTTATTATGTTTGTTCATTGGCACAGTTCTTTCACACCTTGCCCTATGCCTCAACTCTCTGAACATCTATATAAGCATTTCATTCATCATTATATATTAAACTTATTAGTACTAGAATATTACTGATAATAGTGGTAAAGGAATCGACATAGGCAAAAGCAACCATTTTGAAAAGCCCTCCATTTATGTCCAATTTACTGATTCAAATCAGATGTGATTCAAGTCATCTTGGTTTATTTCCTTAGAATCGGATGCAGTTTCATCAGACAACGTCAGCAGCAACCAAGAGATTGAAGAAGCCTCGACATCGAACATTAAATCGACTCCAAGCTCTCAACCCTCTCCATCTTCAGCCCCAAGTAGAAGAATACCAGGTTTTCGTCAACGCGGCCCTAAATTGACGATCCCTATATTGAAATGATGGCAGGATATCCTTATTTTAGCTCAGTTTCATTTTCTGTTTCCGGTACCCATTATAAAGTACAATGCTTATAGATTAGTTTAACGGCGGAATCAGTTGAATTCCTCGTCATTTTTTTACAGATATCATAGATACGGCATTAATAGCTGCAATCTTGCCAATAACTTTGACTTTTTATAAAAAAAAGAATGATTGTTTACACTTCAGTATTTCCTGCAGCATAAATAACATACGTTCAGTTGTTAGAGACGAAGCCTATCAGCTGTATTACTGATCAGCATTGATAAATCATATAGTCTGGTATAGATGAAGCAATGGATTATCCTGAGTTCTTTCAGTGAGGCTGAACAAATAAAATACTTACACTTATATATAATTTAATGAAGCTGAAAAAATGTTGAAGCACATTAGTGAATTTTGTGCTCCTAAAAAAAGTTGTGTATACATTTCAGACATTGTGCTAAATAAAAATATGTCCTCATTACAGATGGGCTGCTTATTGTAAAATCGCATGAATTCCATAAATGCCTTTTACCTCATAAATTAATTTTATACAATTAATTGTTTAGCATTTTCTCCCTAGCTTGGTAGCTCTATGTATTCGTTCTATACATTATCACCAAACGAATACCTCCATTGTATCATATCGGCCATTTTTTGACACTTTAAAATAGAAATTCCAGTATATTTAGTTCTTTAAAATAATTTTATCCATAGTGGAAGCATGTACCTTTCCTAAATGATTCTGAGTTTCTTGATTTTTCCAGGTTAATATATAAATCAACTTAATACCTCATATGGTGATACGGTAACATAAATGGTACTTCAAAATTGGCATTGTCCCTGCACAACCAATAACCTGGGTAAACCTTTTTTTCAATGGTTTACTCACTGATAATTTGATTCAAACTCCATATCATATTGTCACCATGTTTTTTGTTTTTCATTGTGTCGGGTGATCGATATTTTGTCACACATTGTGCTGATACACTGTGTATTTCAAGGGTGCACATTAATTAATAATAATTATTTTACGTGTAATAAGATGTAAATCGTGCTCGAATGATGCTTTTGGTTGAGTTTATTCAAGACAATAAAACTGGGGAACTTCCAACTACATAATCCACTGTGGAAATAAAACTCTATAAAGACAAAGTTGATTTTTTGTTCTTTTACGAAACATTTCCACTATGAAAATAATTACCTGGCGGTTGGTACATTTTCTAATAACAGGATTCCAGCATTCTGTAGTTCAATGAGCTATCAATTAAATCACATGCCATTACTAATTCTATCTCTACTGGTCGTCAACAAACAATTGTGCAATTACTGGATAGAAAAACTTGATCGGATATCCAATTTGTTTATTTTTGTTTCTCGCCAGTTTTTGTCTTTTTTTTTTATCATTTCGACATTGTGTGTCTTTTCTGTCTATTCTGCGTCGAATTATCTTTGCCCTTTGGAGAATTATCATCCTGTCATTGATCAGCATTTAAATGCTGGCTCTCAGCTTCTAGCATGAAAGCATTTTTTGAGCAGCTGTTTCTCGAATTGAATGTACATTTTCGTTAAATAAAGATACGTATTATTACGTGAGCGATGACCAAACTTTGTTTTCGAAGTACCTGTTTCAATATTTTTTATACCAAGCATATATACCGCGTAATTTTGAGGAATAAATCTTCCGCGAGATGGCAGTATGGAGCAGTACAAAATTTATTTCGTTACTAGGTCTTGTGTCACATCTACTTTGCGCTATCCTTGATTACTAGCGCTGTAATTCCATGACGTTTTCAAAGTAATTATTAGTTGCACTGTCTCGACCAGGAAATCAAGTCAATTAGAGAGAAAAATACATAATAAACAAGGCTCTCCTGATTAGAAATAATTAGTTTCGGTAAATTCACGACAATCACATTATCTGACGCTTTTCTTTTTTTTTTATGTGGTAACCAACTGTTGCTGTAACTGTTCTGCCATAAGCTTGATACTAAAGTATTTTGCGAATGACTGACAGAGTGGAATACAGAGTGGAAAATGCAGTCGTTTCCTTTAGCAAGACATACCTTACAAGTTGAGCACAGCGGATTATTATTCAAAGATTGAACACTTCACCATAATGTATTTATTCTGACTCATCAGTGAAAAGAAGACATGTAAATGTAAGTGTTAACATTCGTTTTGATACTGTTTATTGCTGTATTATATAGTGATAAGTTATAAGGAATCGCAGTTTGTGTATAGCGCTGTCAAATATATAGTCATGACTACTTGACGTGACTTTACTACCATGCGTTTGCTGTAGAACATGTGCGATTAGTGTTGTCAAAGGGAACAAACCCTTTCGATATAATCCAATCTTCATAGTACACCAATCTCGAACTGAATATGGGTACAGGCGGCGTAGAACAGTCACTATCGATCTTGGAAGGAATTTCGCTAACGATACCGGCCAGATACCATTCGCAACTATCACATCTTTGGCACATTATAGGGCTTCCTCCATCATTCTAGAAAATGAAAAAAAAGATATTAGCATGAGCGAGATATTTACCTACTATATATATATATATAAATGCATATAGCAATGAATTTTGTTATGTAAGCAATAGCAATTGGACGTACTTTGCATACTGTTAACGGCTATGTTTGATTAGGTTCAGTTAGGTTAAGTTTGAGCAAGGTATAGGATAAGTGTTAAAAATCTCCCTCTATCCCGCAGCAAACGGATTTTTGTTTCGACCACACTACTGCAATAGTACCTCGTTTTCACCATTTTATGTTTCTCCAGGCATATCTATACAATCACACACTTCCATACTGAAATTTCTGCTTATTTAGAAAAAAATAGCTCGATGTTTGAACTACTGAGCATAGACACAGCAGCGTCTGTTTTATGGACTAAATATTAGGTATCGATAATCCTTTGCTACAGACCGGACAAAGGATTCCATCCGCGGCAGATCTAGTTGCAGTGCATAGAATGTCGTTGCTGGGGTCGAATTTCTTTCCTGAACATAGATCATTATCTACCACTTGTACAGGTACTTCGGACAGTTTGTTTTTGTAGCCTCGAAAGAATCCTGTCGTAATGAGATGATGGAATTGTTTAAAGATTGATTTTTAGCTATTCAGTAAAATTGGATTATATTGTACCGTATCCAAATCCAGCCGCAAAGCACTTGGTGCCGAGTGGCGTGGCCTCCTTTTGAGGCAGAGCAATGGGTTGAATGTAGTTTGTGAACGTCAGGGGTGGGTCGAACTTGGTGAAAATAGGATATTGATTACTAATATAACTCGATGGTGCAATGGTTCCCCTTTTTAAAAAAAAAAATCGAAGTAATTGGCTACAGGGCTAATTTTGAACGATGTTACTCGATAGATATATGTAGATATATATCACGTGGACTGCAGTTTATACATATCATTAATCTAAATAATTACATAGAAATAAATGTTGAAAAATATATTAAAAAATGTGATATATCTTTCTGTAAAATTATCTATTTTAAGACTTATTTACAATCGAACACCTGCGTTTATATGGTATTTTGGAGATCATTTCATAGTTTTCCATACCTTTATAATAGCAATGTTATTGATGCCGGCTCCCATAAATCCTGGAGGAATTGCTGCAGTAAGATTGGTTCTTTCTTCTGCAGCTGCGCTGTTCTGTTCTTTGAAGTCAGAAAATCCAAATTTGACACTCCAGAGTATGTCAGGATCTCTAAAAAAAGAGTGTTGCATTGTATGCTATTATGGAGATCAATTGTGTGAAATACGGGGGTTGGCCTATTCATTCCCTTCGCGCTAATTATTAAAATGTGTTTGTTTCCTGCTGAAACACTAACTTAATATAGTTCCTCAACGTTGGATTTGACATTGCGTTGTTAATAATATAATATAAGACAATATTTCTCTATATTAAACAATACTTACACAACGCATATAGCAGATGTGAGTGCCAAGTTGTTGCTAATCAAAACGACACTGCAAGTAAAATTATCGTATACTCCTGATCCACCAAATCCGACAGTCAACAAACCCTGAAAGAAAAAACGTATTTGAGATATCAGTAGCGGAATGGGTCTAAAACCGGCTCGGGCAACCACCACCTACTAGGTCGGTTCAGTAGTTCTCAACATGCCGCCAACAAGCAGTCTATTTCATAGCGACGGCATCAACAAAAGCCCTCGTAAACTTCGTTCCATATTTTTCCTTGCTAACCTTAACTAGCGACAGATCGCTGGTCATATCATCATTAAAGTACACTCACCACCCACGGCCACTGCCCCTTCTTTGCCTCCGTCCCACCAATAATTCTTCCTGTTACTCCCGTGCCATTACAACATTTATCCGGTTGCTTGTATCTAAGAGCTTGTCCGACAGGACAGTTTTCTGCAAATAAAGCAGTTGTTAAAAAATGTTATAAGGTAATTGTCGTTGAGAGCACTTCTATAACACATAAGAAAATTACAGCAAACAGCAGACGAGCAAGATCACTTTATAAATCAATAACAAATGGCTGCCACTATATAATTTGCGTTGTGCATAACTTTTGGTGTCAGGGATAGGGTTGAGCTTATGTCTTTTTTGAATCAGATATAGTTCATGTAAATTTAAATTTCGACCCTCACCCCAACCCCAACCATTGTATGGAATCGATGTTTGTGTTCAGTACAGTACAGATCAGTTTATTTATTCACTGCGTTTCCTCACCAACACATCTTGGTATTTGTCCAGGTCTTTCGCACCATTTACACTTGTGATTATTCCCCACGCAAAATCCTTCAGTAATTCCTCTTTCCTCGGTGCCGAAGCAGAGATTGACCGAGGTTTTGCATAAATCTAAAACAAAGTAATTGAAATACGTTACAATTTATAGGGTTCACTTTTACCTGTTAGTAATATGACTCTGCAAAGATATCATGATTAGCGCATCATTTTACCTTAATTTTAGTAAATGTTGCTTACGATTAGAAGGTACAATTCAATATTAATGTAAAGCAGATATTCAATTGCATGTTATACCTCTGACGCATCGCGGTCCATTTTCTACAGGACACCAATTGCATCCTTTAGATAAACAATCAGTCTGATTAGCGAAGTTATTCGGTGGTTCGTAGCAATCTTCTCGTGGTTCGTCAAAGCAAAAGCTCTCTGTGAAAAGAATTCTTAATGTAATGATAAAAAAGCTTCGAGAAATCGTAATCGTGGCCAAGAAATTAATTACTGACTTCTGACACACCATGGTGTTCCGGG
>QXVX01002084.1:0-10031 GCA_013436065.1 Halocynthia aurantium | reverse complement strand
AATAGAGGTTGTAGAAGGTCAAGAGGTTAAAATTTCAATGGGTCATCATACTTCTGGACATCTTTGCTGTTCTCATCTATTATGTGCCTGATGACGACTACGCTTGAATGTGTCGCAAGCTCTATCTCCCTCAAGTGGTCGTTGCTCATATCAGGGTTTGGGAGGATCCAGTGCAAATGAAAACTTTCGCTTGGGTCAGCGACATGAATCTACATATAAAAGGCAAAGAATAACATCAACATTTTAGTTGAGCTGTACCTACTACAGAATTAAAATTAGAGTGCACATCAGTTTTGCAGCCAGCGCACGAAGAAAATCATTGTGCGCACAAAACTTAGGTTACCAAAAAGCCTTTTGAAGTGATCAAATTGTATTGTTTTTAATTCTTATTGACATCAATTGTCTCAAGAAGTTGGAGGTTGGGGGTACTGCAGGTGTGCTATTGGAGATGCTATATATGTACATAATAAATGAGAAAGTTTGTCTGTTTGTCTTCAAACAGCGTTGCCATTCCTCAACGGATCTTCAATAAATTTGGCACAGAGGATGCATTCCAGGAACAAACAAAAAAAGCCCCCCCTCTCCAGGTTCTGAGGTGATGAAATCCTACTTAAGACCTCTAAAATCTGGAGCCACTCTGCCATTAATCGATGAAACTGGGTTCGTAATCCCTTTTAGCAAGCAAGCAGGTCGGTTAAGTCTCTCTGACGTAGCTGAGCCACTTAGATGTATCATAAGACAGATAAATGTAAAGGATTACCTTGGATATGAACTGTATAGATGTGGAGGGTTTGGCGAAGAGCAACAATCCGTCTGGTCTACGTGAATGGTCACGTAACAATTCCAACATGGATTTAATGATTTTTAGATTTTCCGTCACATCTGTTTCGATCGACCTTGGTAATTTGATCAAGGTTGTACGAAATTCATATCTTTTATTGCGGGAAAAAGATGAAAAAAGTGTCTGAATGCTTGTTGTATCTGAAATAATATAGGAACAAAACTATTTGAATGCATGTGGTGAAAAGTTTATGCGTTGCCTTGTCACTTGGAAGTAGCGACTCCCGAAAAAAAGACTTGCTAGGCTAGGTAAATTATCTTTTGACGTAACAGCGACTTTTCTACGGTTTATTCGTTGACGTAATAATTGACGCAGGAGACGCACGACTATTAATTAACCCGCTACATAGTAACGTAGAGAAAATCTAATTGCTATCGAAATTTGCAAGGAAATAATGCCAGCAGTTTTCTTCTGAAGCTTGTTGCGCTGTTGTTTTTAAGTTTAGTACCAATTATAGATTCTCCTGATTTAATTAGCATTGACGAACTTGGTAAGTTGCTTACAAATGATTGGCTTCATCCAATTTACTTCCAAGGCAAATGAATTAGATGCATTAATAGAGCAAATGGCAATGAGCATGATGAATGCAATGCTAATATAATATGTCTATTTATATCCAGGGCTGTGGAGTCAGTACCCAAAACATTCGACTCTATCCACAGCCTCAAATCACTAGTACAACTAGACTACAGCATGTCTTGTGATCGTATTCGCTATCAAGCGTGCGAACACTTCGCGATACAGGATGCAGGACATTTCATATATGAGTATCTACTAGTTTTTCACAAGGACGATGTCACTAGAATGTCAGTAATATATGTAAATAATAATATATATTAATGACATCAGGTAGATAATCTCTTAAGCCTTATCAGATTACAACATAATCTCATAAATAAATAAAAACAAATATATGATAGTTATGAAATAATACAACAGCATAGACAATCTAGATTTTATATCAAATATTTATGACATCGTGTATGTTTTCTTACCTGCACCATCTTCGTAAATCAATACTACATTGCGTTTTCTATTGGCGTACAGGTATTCAGAAAGCGCGCGAATTATGAGCTCCTCGTCGGGACGCGACGTGAAAAAGTAATTTCCAGACAAACGAGGAAAACCACAGTAACCGAATCCAGCCTTGTAACAAAACATCGTTTAGTTCAACAGTTGTACTGAATATCTTTGTGAAACAATATTCGAGTCGCTCTGCTCGTACCTACAGTGTTCGTTATAACGAACAACGCAAATTCGGATGTAAAGCGATGAATGGCTGGAATTTTTTCAATAGTTAAACGATGGAACCCCCATTTAACGCGACCCCGTTTTTTTTCTCAATGACATTTTATGGACCTGACGACTTGGACGATTGATTTATAAGGAAGTTACGTTGCATATACCATAGGAATATATAGAATAAGTTTTGCTACCATTGAATAGAGCACTGTACCTGTAACACGGGTATATGGAGAGAATCTCCAACCGATTGTAACGTAATCTGAACAGGACATGATGCCACAGTAATCAAAGCTGCTACGCCTCCGCTAGCAATGTAACAAGCTATAAAAAACCTTTGTATATCATTAATCTATCGTAATACAGAGAAATATCTAAGGTACTAACCAGTTTTTGAAGCACTATAGGCGTCCCCGTTTGTAACATTATGGAGGTTTCCAACGAGATTTGCATCAGGCAGTATATTCTTGTCTTGATTCACGCTGTCAATTGCAAGTTTGAGAGCCCGTCGTTCAACCGCTGTTCCTTCTTCCATAAGGAC
This sequence comes from Halocynthia aurantium, assembly GCA_013436065.1. Classification (NCBI taxonomy): domain Eukaryota; kingdom Metazoa; phylum Chordata; class Ascidiacea; order Stolidobranchia; family Pyuridae; genus Halocynthia; species Halocynthia aurantium. The sequence goes on along the minus strand of QXVX01002084.1, from coordinate 7,407 downwards.
GCCTGGGAAACGTCACAATTTATTCACGCCACAGTTTATTACGTCCAAAAAGTTAAATAAAATTCATTAATCCAGAAAATCATATGTCGAACAAAATGTAATACTAACAAAGCGATAAAGTTCAATGGAACAAGACATATCCTTGTAATACCTCTTCATAAAAATCCAGGACATTTATGAGTAATTCGCTGTCAACCTGGACAAATAGCAAATCGGACAGGACACAGGAACAGGCCCTTCAAACCAGGACGTGTGGTAGGCTTACTTAATATATTATTTCAAATTCACTTGACAGGTGAGTATTGACTTAGGTTTCTCGAACGTTTAGAATCAACGTAAATATTGTTCTTTGAGCGGGGAAAATGTCGATATTCAATACGATTCCAATCATTCAGAGAAATTATTTATGAGCAAAAAATAGTGTTTATTATGGTTCGAAATAAAGAAGTGATCTCATGATAAGATAGACATCACCATTATTATTACTATACCCAAGGTTAGCAAGAGTAAAAGAAAAATGTTATATCAAACTTCTTCCCTGCGACATTTTAGTGATATTATGTCCACATCGTTTTACGCAGAATCCAATATTTTTCTTTTTCGCAAAAGTATTAATCCTCTGGGATTCGTATAACACTGCTTTCAAATACAAATTTGACTTGTTAAAAGTGTTGTCTGTGTCAATACAGTGACGCGTGTATTCAATGCGATCTGTTCTGAATCATAGCTTCTTAGATCCTAGATAAAGACGGATATAGACTGCACAAGGAATATATGAATCTCATAAATAAAGGAGGAACTGTGTGTGTGTGTGTGTGTGTGTGTGTGTGTGTGTGTGTGTGTGTGTGTGTGTGTGTGTGTGTGTGTGTGTGTGTGTGTGTGTGTGTGTGTGTGTGTGTGTGTGTGTGTGTGTGTGTGTGTGTGTGTGTGTGTGTGTGTGTGTGTGTGTGTGTGTGTGTGTGTGTGTGTGTGTGTGTGTGTGTGTGTGTGTGTGTGTGTGTGTGTGTGTGTGTGTGTGTGTGTGTGTGTGTGTGTGTGTGTGTGTGTGTGTGTGTGTGTGTGTGTGTGTGTGTGTGTGTGTGTGTGTGTGTGTGTGTGTGTGTGTGTGTGTGTGTGTGTGTGTGTGTGTGTGTGTGTGTGTGTGTGTGTGTGTGTGTGGATGTTAGTGTACCCATAACTCCAGGGTTCCGAGTAGTATTATATATTAGCGTAGTTTCTCGGGTGAGAAGACTAAAAGAAGGATTGCTGCCATTCCTGGGACGTCTCACTCCATTGCGCGATTGTCTATCAAAATTAGGATCAGTATAAAACCCAGGGTTGGAGTAATAAGATCATTTACGGGAAAACAAAACAGAAAGAAAATGGAAATAAACATTATTTGACTCTTGCGCTATTTAGGGGATGCAGTTAAGGACTAGTTTCAAGCTCAATACTCTTATATGAAATCAGATAAGTCCATTATATCCTCCAATGGGACCCAAAAATTCATGCCTAATTTGATTAGGAAAGAGTTTTGTTTCGAAACAACGTCGCTATTTTTCATATGTATATATATACTGTATAATGTATATGAATACCAGAATAATGCACGAAGAAAGAAAACCAGAGTCCGGAGGGAATGAATTATTATATATAGAATATAGGTGCATTTAAATGCATTTATCGGTATGAGAGATGCCGAAACAGGCGTTGAGGGAAAACAAGTAAATGAATGAAATCCACATCATATATAAAACTTAAATCACGTGAGGTTAGTGGTGTACCTACGGAAAATAACGCCTATGGCAAGCACTGAAATTGCGCCCCTGTCCAAACAATTGACGCCCATCTTTAAGATAACTTTACTCTAATATCAACTTATTTCACAGTCTTGTTCAACTACAACAGTAAGTTTGTGTCAGTGGAGGCCTCTCCACGCTGCCACGAACGTACCATATCTAAGGCCGGTCAATGCGTGAGGTTAATGCTATTACAACTGCATTTTCTATCTTCACTAATTTATTTACACCTTCATAATGTGAATTTCATTAGCGAATGTCGGGTGTTTGAAGGCTCGTGATGCCAACGTATATTCTCTAAATTCCCAGCGGTAATTATGAATCAATAATGGATGTATATTTATTTTATGTCATCACAAACGAAGAGGTCTTCCGAACATAATTTCTGTTTTGGTTTAAAAGCTCGTCACGATTATTTGAAAAAGTCCGGAAGGAGTTGACTGTAAGAAATGGAGCATTGTACTTTATGGCGTAGTTAAAATGTTTGGAATATCGTAAAATGTTATTGATATGTAGTAAAATAAATGTCGCCGGGTAATGTCATAGAATCTTTCTGACACTAACCTTCCAGTGGTCTAATTTATTTAAAAAAAAAAACGTTTTTTTTGTAATTTGAATCCTTAATTTTCGTGACATTTGATAAAGGATAATATACATCTAATAATCCGTTGGATAAGAGAATAATTTCATTTTAAAATCACTTTAGTAACCGGTAAAGGCATTTACTGTTTTTTTAAGCTCGATCTTTGTATCTTGAATTCTCCACAAAGAATGTAATTAAATCTGATAGGCGAATTTACCCGAGTGAACAGGCAACATTCTACCGCGCAGCTCAGGGAGCGGAGCGCCCGTAGAATTTACTACTCCTAGGCCATGATTCCCATTTTAAAAGTCTAGATGCTCGGTAACATTTAAATCGGCGACCTTTGCCATCACGACATTAAAGCAGTACCCGAAGTAAATATTACGAATGTTTTCATTTTTCCATTCCGCTGTTGGGATTTGGAAAAGCTTCACATTTTTTCCAAACGATTTTAGCGAAACAAAATCCAATAACGAATAATTGGATTACGCCGTGGAATTCATCACTTAGTATTTAACTCAATTGGGTACGTAGAAAAATATTATAAAAGAAATGAATCATAGTTGGCCCGCGTACAGTTGATAATAGGCCCAGATCATAAGAAAGAAGAAGAAATACAGGCTCCATTTAAAACGGCTCGGTAAATATTTTTGTAATTAGTTTTTAATGTATATGATATATGCAATGTAAATGATGAAGTACATCTCTTTACAAATATACTCTTTTCGTAATATCAATGCTCATTATTACAGGGTCGCATTTTCCGCTCTTTCTGCACATATATATTCATACATAATCCATACATTTTGTCAGGCCATCATCAACAACAAAAAAATCGTGAGATTTTTGGCAACTATTATTATATATCTTTGGACACACACACATGCCTAGATGTAGCCCCCTCTATCCGCCTTTCTATGCTTCCGTATTTTAGGGGACGTGAGATCACAGTATATTAAGGCATATCAATACAGTATTATTACAAGATGCAAAGAGATAAATTATAAAATGGACTGAACAAAGACCATACGTCGTTTATACACTATTTCAGTTACTTCACTACGGTTAAATACGAGGTTACAAGTCGCAAGTGTCAAAAGCTGGACTGGTGTTCAAGTCCATTAGCTGAAGTCGACCACTCAAAATAAAACACCGAACTCTAATACTCCCTGTGGAACGTAGGTTTACATTAGAGCGTAACATTATACAGTTTAATGCTTTGAAAGTAACAGCTGACGGAAAAAAAATAATCAAGTACCGGAGAACGTCGCCAAATTGAATTATCGGGAATTGAAGTGAAGTAAACGAAGACGTAATAAGACTAGAATACTCCTACGTGGTGTTTCTTTACACAATCGCGTTAAGGCGATTTCGACATTACCAAAGTAAATTCTCTGTCACTTAGGTCCAACTAAATATATAAATAATCCTTAATTCGTAATCTTAAAAAAATTCCCACTTTAAACAATAATGTTACGACTACATAGGATATCGTATAGTAAAATAAGTATGTAGATGGAAATAATAAAAATAGGCAAGAGGATTCACCAGCAAAAGCTACCACGGAGACCACGACTACTAAGTGAGTCAGCAGTGACGGGAGCCAGTCGTTACAACTTGTCAAATACAAACTCATGACCTCGGCGTCGCTACTTGTAATCACACATCAACTAGACATACCAAAATTGCTGTTGGCCTCATAAACCATTTTGCATCCAGCGCTATGTTTTTTTAATAGATAATGAAGACATGCATGATCTTACCAATATTTATATGGATATCCTGGCCTTTGCCAAGCGCAATCAGAATAACAATCAAGAAATGCAATCTTCTCCAAAAGCGATTCATCATACTTAAAGCCAATACGTTATTTTACATAAGCTGGAATAAAAATGAGCGGCAATAAAGATATGAAATCTCTTTCTACAAGTTGTTTAATCGAAAACTTTCAGGAACTGTTTCTCACATATTTACATCCCTAATTTTTCTTGTGAAATGGATAAAAAGAAGGGGGATTATAATGCATTGGATCAGGGAAAAACTATAATTAAAAAAAATCAGAAACTGGTTTTGCGAACTTTTGTAATTTTAGTTACCGGTTAGAGAGAACCCCTGCTGCTTCTACCTAACACGCAACGCCAATAGATGAATAAACTATGATCAGAATATGATTTTTGTGAATCGCCATCATTGCATACCGTATTTCACCATGTCAATCTTTATAACGACATATTTAAAAAAAGTTTAATTCAGATATAATCAGTGGTTTGAAAATGGGTTTTAGGATCTAATGTGAGCTAAGGCTTGGGAGGCTTCAAAAGTTAATTTTAATCGTTACAAACTAGACAATCGATAACTTACAAACGCCTCTGACTCCCTACTAGTACAGAAATAGGTAATAAACTGGAAGTAGGGAAATGACTTACCCCTAAGTAGCCCAACATTTCCACCCAATTCAATCCCTCCAAGAAGCAAATATCTCTCTGTCGATAGAACTACAAGTTAATCTATTGCAGTGATTCCTACACTTTTCCGCCCAGCGCCCACTAGAGCATCTGTGGGTCATCATAGGCCATTCATTTGTATATTATACTTGGGGAAACTGGTATAAACACTTTCAGATTTGCTGTATGTCAACATGAGCCATCTGTAAACTCAGCAAACTTATCTCGTGTCGTTCTCATATCCAACTGTCTTTCAATTGCATGAGACGGGCGAAGATAAAGTCGCGAGCGAAAGGATTTTTTCTCGTCAAGTTTTTTCATTTCTGACGCAAAATCGATCGGTTTCACCGAAGATTATTCACTAAATTGACGACGGAAAAACAGGAATGAGAGTAGAATGATCACAGTCTCGCAGGGAATAAGAAGTTGATCCAAAAACAAATTAATTGAATCTTATTCGAATTGAATATTGAAACAAAGGTGAATGCACGAATAAATTAACTACAACTATTGCTGGCGCACCGCAATAACGGTCTCAAAATTCACGACACATTTTGCGCATATGGGTGAGGAATTATAAACAAATGAACGTGCATTGCATACCGCGTGTGACTATTAACCAGGCAATAATGAGAAGAAAACGAGAGCTAAGTTGTGATTAACTAAGCTTGGAAATTACTCAGAGATAAAGTCAGTCAATAATTTTGATTTAATTCCTTTAATTCACTTAATGACGCGTCTCTTTCATTTCCAATCGGAATTTGCGCGATCGATACGAAAGAAACTAATATTGGAGCGGAACGCAAGACGTCAGTGACATTTTATGATGGCTTGTTATATCAAATCGAAGGAATTCAAAAAATAATGAATGTTGGGTTTATGGGGTTTCGTTTAACGCTGGTAAACTTACAGTCGCACTAGTCAAGTACCTATGCACGACGTTTAGTGGGGACCTACTGTATACTGTCGCCGAGTGTGCCGTGAGACGGAGGCTATCGCATCAAAGTGCTGCAAAATGCAAATGCGAAAAATACTAATCAATTCTAATGATTTTCAATGACTGCAACGAACAGGAAGACATACCCAAACGTCAAATTTGCATTCATTATGCTCGGAAAAAGTTTAAAACTCACTAAGACAGTACAGTACACAGTTGCCACTACCACGTTTATAATAAGCCAGTGGTGTACAACAAGTCTCGAGATGATTACGGCAACAGCTAAGCAAATTTTAATCTCACAGTTATAGCATTGCCCACCGCGAGTGAGGGGCAGTGTACCCGGACCCAAAGGATTCCGAAAATATTTAGTGATTGCAGAAACTTCTATATACTTCTAAACACCACTGAAAAGAAGACGCAGAGAACTTCCCTAACGCGCAATTATCCAACCTTTACCGTTAATTTGCGTTCACTGCAAAACATTATGAGTAATTCGAAATTGCATGCGATTTCATTTGAATAAACAGCAGTGCGGTTAGCATGAATTTACATACGCTTACACGAATTTAAAAGCTGTAATAAAAACTGTCCATTTATCATTCGACAAGAGGGGTTAAAGCAGTTAAACGTTTGATTGATTTGGAATCGTGATGCATGGATTCGATATTATATACCTCATTAGTCAGTTATGCGAGATTAGGCTACAAGTAACTAATCGTGCTAGGTTTAAATGTCCACCGATGCAAAAGTTTGAATTTTTGTAAAATGCATTTAAATTGTAATAACCTTTTGATGACAGATAAACAACTATTTCCAATTAATTTTGTACTCCCCCTCTGTCGGAAGTTTACGAAGCTCACTACTGGCAACTCTGCTCAGGGCAGTAGGCTTGACAGTTCTCTAGCCAGGTATTACAGTACACTGTCAGAATTATGTATGTAGGAAATTGTCGAAGAAGGAACCAGGCTGTAGGAATATATGGTAAACTTATTCGCACCTGATAGGATCTTGAGAGAATAACGAAGCTTGAGTTGTCGAAATGAGTTGACAATTCAGTCTCAAGTCACCATAATTCATAAATTAACCAAAGCTGTAAGTCTGTCGCGAGTCATGAAGTCATTCTTACTCTAAGTTAAGTCAGTTATCGCTAGTATTCAACACGAAACATACGCCGTAAGTTACAAGCTAAAATAGTATCACGAGCCAACATATTTTTGGAAATATTGTGCCAATTCAGTTTTATACAAAATAGTGATTACATTATACATTGTAATATACATCATCGAAACACTTCTCTTGGCTTAGGTTGAGGCATCTCTGTGGTGCATTTGACTAATATTTCTAAGAAAAATTCCCCCTCTATAGTTTGCTGTTCACGTTCATGATATCGAGGAAATGATGCATTACATTTCAATGGAAATAGAACGCATGAAAATATACAGCATTGAGTCATTACCATTTCGCGAGTGGAATCATTACCAGTATACGAGGAGAGTTTATGAATAGCAATGGATTATTTCACTGAAGTTTTAGAACTGCACAAATCTTTGAGGCAGGTGCTAGAACCCAGTGTTCGAGATTCTCACGATTGTAAGGAGAATTTGTAATAGCTATTTTTACTATTTTATAAGTTTTAGTATAGCACAAAATAAGATTTAGAAC
>QXVX01002083.1:3306-45572 GCA_013436065.1 Halocynthia aurantium | reverse complement strand
TTTCATTGCCGGGAGGAATCTAGGGTCCATGTTATGGGTGGGGGACATAAATACAGGGGGTGGATAGTAGCACCGCGTTTATGAGTGCCGGAAACTTCCAACCCGGGTTTTCATCTCCACAACGACTGTGAATTGATTTTTCTAACAACCTTCAACAAAGATTTTTGCAGTCAATTTTAGGGTCGATATTCCTACACAATTTAAAAACGCTGGTTTCTCGCACTGCTATTCTGGTGCCTCCGAGCATCCGCCCTTAGTTTATTATCGCCTTGTCTAATTATTGACACGTGTCTGCTGATTTTATATCCAAATTTATATCGCCTGTCATGTATCTACTCGGCAAAGAATTGAAGACAAACACAACTACAAAATCCCTGTTCCGTGCCGGTGGTAGTGCAAATCCGCGATAAGTAGCGCAAATAAACCGTATTTCAAACCAGGAGATCGTATTTGAGCTACTGGTACACACCACCTTCTCCTTACACGACCTGACACGATATTTATGCCCACAATAAGGTGGTTGATAAATACGATACTACCTTGGAGGTCTCAAAATGTTATCAGGTCACTAGTGGTAACCGTTATACTATCTAACAACAGGATGACTAGGCGAAACCGTCCGCGTATGAGAGGCATGGTACATGTCCCAGGCGCTCCATCAAGGCAAAGGGGGGGGGGGGGGGCCACAAAAAAAACTACTTTTGAGCGCACAATGATTTAGATCAATGCAAGCAAGAATGGTGCAGTTGTAATTCTTTATATTGTGCCTCTATTTGGTAAAAACTCTATTGCAATCATCAAACTACTTTTATAGTAATTTTCGGGCTACGGTTAGTCTCCAAATAAAGCAGTCAACAGCTCGTACTACTGTACTGAGCTGTAGGGATATATTCAAACGGGATTAGAAAATACCATACAGTAAATTCATAAAATTAGTCATCGGTTCTTATGTGCAATGTTAATTAATGTGCAAACGGCATTGTATGTTCAACCCCAGGAGCTCTATTTGTTGGGTAAATATTGACAGCTTGTTTTTTATTACTCATTCTATACAAGCAATTCATAACAGAGAAAACAAAGAAAGTCGATTTTCATTAAATTGTGTTTGATTTAATGCTTTGCAAAGGACTGCTAATTTCACATGTGATGATAGTGCTGGTTAAGCCAAGCCCACCGGGCATTGCCCAAATTCCCTTATGCCCAGTCCGCCTCTGGTTTGAAATATTACTTTGTGCTCTTTCTAGAATTACTGTGGCCCCATTGCTAATAAGAGATATGAAAAATTAATAGAAACAGATATAGTAAATAAAATATCGGCATAATTTCATATCTGCATTTGTACGGAAGACATTAGACATATGGTTAGGAAGCTTTCCCCTACAAATGACCCAGGACCCCACAGACGGTTACCGATCTACACTCGTATGTTTTAATTCTCAAGCAGTTATTTCCACATGAAAAATAGGAAGTAATGTGCAGTATTTCTCCAGCTCCTAACATTTAAACTATGTATTTATTTGAGAATTTTGAGATTTAAACTCGATAAGTCATCTTTGGTATAACGTGAGAAAACTCAGGCAAAGCTACTTCACACAACAGACAGGCACTAATGTAATCATTGCAGCGGGTAAACTCAATCGCCTGGAAACAAGTTGTTTTGGTAAACCTTCCCTCACCAGCAGCGGCACTATTATGTTGTTTTGAGGGAATTAATTTCCCATCAGTCGATGCTTATCTTTCGCTACTAGCCTTTGTGTGGTCGATCCCTCATGTCATCTTAATCAAAAGCTATCAACGAGAAATAAACGATGGCCAAACACAACAAGGAGATCTCGACCTACCAAAATAATATTACGTTCTCAATCAGATATCTTGTTTTCATCTCATTCTGCGCGCTACCATGCACAGGTGTAAAATTTAGATTGACGACCTTGTTTGCACTTACCAATCGTTATTTGTTACGCCATTCGTCAAATAAATGATTTTTTTTTTGAACGGACCTCTATGACCCTGGGAGGCAGAAAAACAGTTTCACATGACATTACTAATTCAATCGACCGTACAGCCCGGATTACGTGAAGCCGTAAATAATAAACAGTATGAATGCAATAAGTCGATGTCACCCGCATCGCACTTCGAAACAACGAATGAGTAAATCAAAATATCCAACAACAAAGCTTCAGAGCTTCAGAGAAAAAGTTTTAATGGGTTCCCACAAAGATCCCTGTCGTATTTTATTAGTTTACAACTATTTTGGATTAGTTCGAGGGTTGTCGAGTTCATCGTCAATATTTTTCTGACGCTTTCGTATCGTTTTCTCTACAACGACTTCCACAATTTTCAACGCCGAGAAGAATAGCTGACAACATCATTTAACTTGCTCTTCTCCTGTTTCACAGTTGTCAATTATAATTATATTTAACGCACGGCTGTTGGGAGTCAACACCTTTACGCATGGGTATTGCGTTCATACGTAAAGGGAACGTCAGTAGCTTGAAATAGTCGCATATATACGGACGTTACGCATGGAGGCCATGGTGAAATTGCACTAGGGAATATGAATCAAGTTTGTCATTATAATAAAAATTGAATTACTGAATTTATGGGCCGTGGGAACGAAAGGCCAGATAAACATATTGTCGGTACGTTATATTCCCTCGTTTCCAGTAATTCTAGTCGTTTTATATATACAGTATATACTGCCGTAAGAAATCGGAATTAGTTCCCACGTACTCTTACCGTTGGCAAATACTGGATTGTTTACGCGGAACTTTCACTGCGAGGATTACAGCGGGAGACGCTGGCGGGATTGCGCGTATATTAGAAACAGCTTTCGGGCGCGTTGTAACTTCATAAATAAGTGATCTTCTGCGGAAGAGATCGCGTCACAGGGAGCTGTGGAAAAGTTTTGATAAACATTCTCACGCATAAATACAACACCAAATCGCTGTAACGAAAGTTGACCCGTTGAAGTTAAATATCAAAACGAGGCAAGATGATCCCATGATCTGGCGCTGGTATTTACAAGGGAGGATCTAAGATTCTGTGTGAGGCGCACGATAGATTATTGGTTGTTCATAATCTTCGTTAGATGATGACTAAATTATAGTTCATTAATGCTATTTCTCACTTCTTCATGCGTCTACGCGATCTGACTCCATATTTGTATACTTGATTAGACTTTTGATTTCAATAGTTTATTGATTCATTCAATGACCTAGAACTAAACGCTACATTTGTATACACATTGGCCAATTGTAGAGGCTTTAGAATTATTTGATCGTTATCAAAGTATACATGATTGTTGACGTTAGGCCAAGAAAACCTAAGGAGACAAGACATTCCGTCGAATCCCAAGAGAACTTCAGTTTACGGTTTCGCGATCGGTGTTTATGTGGCGGAGCGATGTGGTCACTACCAAGATGGAAGATAGAAATATTTAGAGCACACTCTTGGGATAGTCAAGATAATGAAACTTGTGGACGATTTTTTCCCAATAAACTAACGGAACTAACGCCCCCGGGTGTATACACTGGTGCATGCTGACAAGGCAAATATCTTCAAAAATGCCATGTGTGAGATAACAAGAAATGATAGACAGTGCTCAAAAAGAAAGAGAATCCACGAGAAAAATAAAGTAATTTTACTTTGAGTTACATACATTGCTATACATAATGATTATGAATATTTCTTTTACAGTGGGTTAGCTATATAGTGGAGTACACGAATGGTATATTATCCACACTTAGACAAAGTAACGATTTCGCTCTCCGACAGTTTGTTTCCCCGTAGCTTACAAAGATCACTTTGAATAAACGATTGTTTTGGTCCCTAAATGTTTATATTCGAATGGCAGAAAGAGGTCACAGCGAGCCTAAAATACAGAATGAATACCACATACCATTCATATTACTGTGATGACTAAGGCACCAATTGCTGGGTAATTAACAAACAAAAAAATCGCGACGGGAATCTAGGCAGCAGCAATTTTCGTCATCGTGGAAAAGATATTCTTTAATAAATGATTTTTCATTGCAATGTCCTAATGCGCGTAATTCATAGAATAAACTTCACCATATCCACGTATCGTACATGGAAATCTGTAGTAGAGATCCAGGTAAAACTAATTTACGAAAAAACAAAACCTGTGTATGACAGATTCGAACGTCTCAATAATAAGTCCGTTGAAGGCTTACCCGGGTAAAATTGGCTCGCTCTGTTAGTTCACAATATATCACTACTTAATTACAAAGCCCTGCTGTCACATATGATTTACTGTACAACGAATATCAAGTAGGGACTTTTTAACTCTCCCTCTACATTAAGTAGAATCAGTCAACACCATTTCATGAGAAACAACACATCCAAAGATAAACAAGTGAACTTTAACCCCGCATATATTAATGTCGCTTCGTATCGCAGAATAATAACAGTGTGAGCGTCACTAACCGACATAGAGGCGCACCGCTCTAATGGCTTTCAACTGATCTTATCTTCCGGTATATCCATACAGTTTTTTGTTTTCTCAGGAGAAAATGATTTCGTTGTATGACTGACAACGGCGACAAGTGCCTCTCACACCCAAACCGGAAAACTGTATCTATCGCCTCAGTCAATATACGCCTTACACCGATAGAATATTTAATTCAGATACATGTCTGTACCAGACAACTCGTTCGTATTTACCATATCAACAAAGGCGAGGTGTTTTACAAGGATTTAACACTATGTTGGGGGACATCGTGCTGGATCAATTTTGAAGCTAACTCCCAAGTAGATCTTACACAACGGCTTACTATATCAACAAACTTCATTATATTACTAAAAGTTTCGACGTGACCGCAATAAAAGCGATGAAAGATTGCGAAAGTGCTTTGCTAGCACAGAATTAGAAAGACTAATGTCACATCTAGGTAATTTTTGCGACCTTAAACCGATTAGTGAAGAAAAGCAGATTTTCAAGCACAAATTAGTGGTCGTACTAAGTGGCTCGTTTGACGTCAGTGAGCAAAGGTTGGTTGAATAATTGCATGACTTGTTTCAAGAGGAACTGTAATAAAATATCCTGATCTGATGGCATATAATTCGTGGGTGGAGAAAAGTTATTTATAATATTTATTATATTCATGAAATTTATGGAAACGTTATTTAAGTGTGAAGTAAAATGTCATACACTCATGACTGTAATTCAATGGCTTACTTTAGGATGAAGACTTGGTGGTACCTGTAAACACCTCTAAGCTGCAAACTTCCGCACTTAATAAGGGACGCTTTCTCCCAGAAATGAATTTACAGTAATCTCTACGCAATAACAACGTTCCGCGAAGACTTGAAACCGCCTCTCTAGTAAGTAATGTATATGGGATGGAAAATTTTGATGGAACCATCTATTCTATAGCATATGTGTGAATTTGGAGAACTACGGGATAAAGATAAAATCGAGTTCTGAAATAACCTGATATAAAAAGGAAGATGAATACTATGAATATTTCTATTGAGTTTTACAATGCCTTCAGTTTATAAATTAACTAAATTTGTTAAAATGAATAAATATATGACTGAGTAAAATAAATGAGTATCTTTCTTCACAGAAAATTACTTTCCGCTCTGCGAACAAATCAATTTATAACCTAGAGAACTAGTCTGACTTGAGGAAGGATTTCGCTCTACGTTTTCCTTTTACTCTTTAACTCATTTTTTGCCGCTTAGCAATACTAATTTGGAGAAAAAGGTCGTTAATCGTTGCCATAAAGTAGTCACGTTGTAGTGTGGTTTGACGTCACTGCTAAAAGGCAATAATTCTGACAAAAGGTTTGGTCATCTACCATTGTCATCAATTTCAAACAATAAACAGCAATCAAATCAAATTAGCAGTAACGTGACGTAGAATCGATACCGATAATGTACGATAACAATTGGTAATGTCGAAATAACTACACAAAATTACATATAATATATCTCACATTCATCATGAATAATTTCCCAATTAGAATGTTGGAAACCTTTCACATGGCTCCCATTTACCTACAGATTGGTGCGTTTGAGGAAACTATAAATACGGATATGAAACTCGGAAATCCCTTGTTTTTCTTCTTCCTACAATGATATTAGCCTCAAGGAAAGTTGAATTACGACCACCATAAAGTAATTAGGCCCTTCAGTAAATGATGGTTTCGACCGGTAATCGCGTTTTCCATCTGATAGGAAAGTATAAATAATGAGTCGTATGTGATGTGATTACATATCTTGATTGCAGATGAGAGGTTCAATGCTAAATATAAACTTTATTCAAAAATAGGAGGAGGAAAACTGCTTAGACGTCACATACATTCTCTTGAACTTCTATTTGCCTATATATGAAATCTTACTACAAACACACCATACGTACGTTTACGGATATGGTAAGATAGAAATATTATAAAAAATATTTTCGGAAGCACTTAATAATTGAAGTAATCTTTTTAACATTTTATGTCAAATTAGTAAAGGGTTCTTAGAAAAAATCGTCCTCAAATAATATACTTATTTGAATAACCATGAAATAACCGATTGTGGAATAAAAACACAACTACCATCTCAACTCGTATTTTACCATGATTCTTAGTAGATACGATCACATTTCAATAATTAAGACACGAAACTTACTGGAAATCCGCAATATATACAAATTAAACAAATTAATTATCATACTTGACCTAGATTACAATATCAAGGGTAACAAATTTGATAATCCAGTGTAAAAGTAGTTAATAATTGTGTTCTAATTTGTCGAAACATCTTCTTCTACTAGAGTTACATCGTCGGTTTAATTGTTAATGCTAAAGTTAATTTTGTTGACAAAAACAGTAAAGCACAGTTTCATCAGCAGCTATACCATTAATAAAAGAGGTTGCTCAGCCAAATATTCCATGTATTGGTTATTCTTACGTTTACAGATTCAATGTATGTATATGTTCATTATCACACACTTGAAGGAAATTGCCTTAATTCTGTGTGATTACTTGCTATGAAACGACTAACAGTAGGATCCACTTCACATTTTGCTCTTTAATAGTGTCTGTGTCAGGTGTGCAAATCGAAATAGATAAGTTTCGACTAGCTCTCTAAAAAGGTACCAAATTATCTCGATCACACGTTTAACAACTTATCCAGCTAGCAGTTAACAGTTATCAGTCGTATCGATCAACCAATCTCAATTCGAAAATAGAAAGTCCTCCATCATCAGGTTGCTAATTAATCTCTACAAATCGAACAATTATAGCATATACCGCAGAAGCGTTCGTGTCGATCTTATAAATTATCGGTTATGCAGAGTTTAGTTTGTAATAGCCACCTGCATACCGGTCCCAATGAGTTTAAAGTACAGTGCTATGAAGTATACACCGCTACCTGAAAGGACCTCGGATGGAACGTTGTAATCATGGTTATGTGATTACGTCTGTCGACTTTTGGAAGATAAATTGTCCACACAGTTGAAGCAAAACCCAATTTACAGTGAATGGACAAACTAAAGGACTTGTAAATACGATTGCTTGGAATACTTATGATTGATAAAATTTATCAAAGCGAAGCTGTGAACCATAAAAAATATAAGATAACTTTTAGGCAAATACATAGCATTCATTCCATTGAGAGATATCGATTGTAAAGAATATATCTAATATTCGTTTGTCTTGAAACAACGTTGCATTTCCCAGCGAATCTGTACCAAATTTGGCACGGAGATACGGTTGCATCCAAGAAAAATGCAGGGACAAAGGAAACCCGGGTCCATAGAGGATGGGATTGTTCTTAGGACCGCCTTTTTTCGGTCAAAATAAGAATCTAGAATCTAGATATATATCTTTAAGTGCCTCTCCGGTAAAGGATTATTCGGACAAAGCCGGGATAAATCCATGTTTATCGCGAACTTTATCCTATTTTACAGTGAATAAATATTAGTTCGACTGTCACCCATGAGTTAAAACCTCACAACAAAATACTAGAATATACAGAATGATAGAATCCTCAGGAAGGCGGGACTTCCAGAACTATTACAACCACACAATGCTTTCACAGCATCTCGCAAATGGTCGCACGCTAAACCTCGCATATCTGTTAAATTTTCTCGCATAAGGAAAGACATAGAGAAATAAGTTCCTCACATAACTCAGAAATCGCATAGTCTGAGTTCACATGTAACTGGTGTAGAACTTAAAGCAAATTCAGTATTGACATGAACGTGGAAAAAAAATATGAATATCTACGGCTTTAAATAGCTCACGTGGCCAACGAGATATACTCATTTATTCTGACAATATATATACTTGACAATTATAAAACAGTTGTATGGCGGTAATTCTCAGAATTAGTAATTAATAAGTTTTGTACAGGGGGGTTCTGGGCAAATATAGCGATATTCATAGGCCTCCCCTATAGATGGAATCTCTATCGAATTTATTGTATTAATATCATTGTTTTTCATCTTCTTATGTCGAGCTCTAGGTTCTACACAGCAACACGCATCCAATTGGGTCAATCTGTTTGTAGTACGAAATGTGGCTGCAATGGTAATTTCCAAACCAACTTTTACACATAGGACTGGTAGAATGTCTTTTGGAAAATTGAAATGCTATTAGCAAATAAATGCACTTGGACAATCTGTAGGTTTCATCAAAGAAACAAGCAGTGTCAATACTTTACGGAGTCAAGATAGTTCGATTCTAAATGCTGTTTACATTTGGGTGAAAGTGCACTTAAGAATTAAAATTTCAACTATACGGTCATTAATACCGCAGTCAAATAATCGATCAGCTGATAACTGAAAAACGGAACGAAATGAATACGTGATGAAGAATAAACACGATGAAAGAATAGAAGGTTCGCGCTGTCCACTGGGAGCAAATGTTAGCTTGATAAACAACTATTTCGAGGATTACGAGCGTAGGTGAGGCGCTCACGTTCCCCGGCTTAAGAGATTTAGGTTTTTGGCCATCTTATGAATAAATAACATCGTTTCGGGACACCTCTCATCTTGCTAACGCAATTGGGAAACAAGTCTTACGTCATGAAGCTGTCGTCAAGCAATATTTCATGAGTCGCGTGATACAACAAAACTACAATGCCTACTATACTTTACTCAGAACGGCAACATAACTATCAGAAAGACAATAAAGAGCAAATGCACGCTGTAACATAGGTTGAAATTCCAGGCAATAACTATACGTTCGTCTTTTATCAATGAGAAGCAAGAAAGAATACCGATTTGGGTTTTACGAGCTCATAAAAGTAGACAATCGCTGCAATGATGGCGGCAATGTACAGAAAGAACTGAAACATTCGCTGCGTACGTCACATATAAGGTTATCACACTCAAATATTATTTTCCAATATCGTATTATATAATTTACAAAGATATGCAATGGAGAGAACAAAACGACACTGGAAGGAAGCCAACATTTTAGCACGCATATCTACATTGAATACATTAATACACAACGCAGTATCCAATCCATCAAGCAAGCAAAATTTATGAGCTTTCCGGTATTAAAGTTAGTCCAAATGACTTAAAATTTACACAAGGTTAGGCTACGAGGTTATGTATTAGACTAAGACGGACAGTGGATGAAGGCAATCGAGACCATTGCTATAGAGTATAGTGGGAACTACGAATAACTGTATTCTCTTACACAAAGAAATTGTATTAGTACTGTCTGATGTACAGTGATGGATTAACCATTGCGCATTTTCAACACGCGCTCAGAGCACCAAAGTTAAGAGGTCCCAGTGGCAAAACCTAGGGTATGGCATGTATAGGCCATGTCCCGGGTGCCCCTGAGCATCTTGTAATGAAGTATGGCAAGCCATACTCTGGGAGACTTCAAAATAATGGTTAGGGGATCCGACAATTCATGATATGACACAATTTGAAAAGAAAGTACTTGATAGATAGTATTTATTATCTATATCAAAACACCTCCTGAAGCGTTGGCAACTGAGCAAGCCATTACTATTGCTAGTTTCACCTAAATGTTTCATTCTTGCAATACAGAACCATAAGAAGTTTGATACTGTGTGTGGTCCTTTTCCAAAGATCTCTGTACGGAAGCTTATAACGGCTTATCCGTCACGATACCATCAAAGCATTCTAACAGATGCTTGTGAACGATATCTGACAATAACAACGTTTGAACCAAAGAGTTAAAACTAAATTCATATTCATCGCTCATATTTATACGATATCATGTATAAAGTATTCAAGAATTCTCGAAATTCTAATCTCATAGACGACAAGAAGGTATCCCAGGTATTTCTTTTCTTATCATTATTGATCGTCTCATGCCAGGTAGCCAAAGCACATTCCACAACAATTACTTCATGGTATTGTTTCACGTATATTAATATCGTTCATTAAAATTTTTGGACGAACACACACCTGAAAGCGTATCGTTTTCAGTATTGTATTGGTTCGCGTGGCTCGTGTGCCTTGGAGATAGTTTTACATCAAAGTATTTGATTCAAAAAATAGCATACCTCCATGAAGCGACTGGAAAATGGTGATCATATTTCAAAGGACTTGAAAGCTAATAAAAATGTTTAGGCACGCTTGTGTTCATTAAAATAGAAGTCTTTGATACTTTCACAATAACCAACAATTGTAATTTCGGAACTCAGTTTGTTGTCTGGAATATTTCATGTAAGATGTATGAAGTGAAACCAATCGGGAATTTCGTTCATACCTTAATTAAGGTTCGGGTTGCAGAGCCCCTCTCAACATCTTCACTGCTTTTGGATATGCAGTTAAAATATGTATGACTAACAGAGCGACTTGACGACAGGGTTCTTCGTATCAAATGGGGACGTTGTTTCAAGACAAACAAACAGATGAACTTCCGCGTTTAACATATAACTTGGAGAATTTGCAGAGTTGCATAAACAATATATTGCATAATAATAAATAATGTTATCGTATGATGGCTCAGGCCTTACGTAATTCACACCAAATTGCGAGATCCCGTGCGGCAATATCTCATGTGATATCGAAACTTCAACCACAAAAAAATTGCTGAGTTCGAAGAAACAGTGGAGCACCACTTATACAATTACCCAGCTTAGTAATATAGTCAGCATTATACCTTCACTATAACGTGTATGTTAATAATTCAGCTTCGAATATTAACAGAGGAGCTTTGGCTGTGTTCTCTAATACTGATATTTAAATTACTTATTTGGATGTTTTTAAATAGAATTAACCTAAATAGATTTCTGAAACATCAGCTTCGAATCGTACAGATTCGTCGCAAGTGGAAAGAAAATTCTCTTATGAACAGATTGTATGAAATGACAGACAACAATGAATCTATTCCTGTTTACAAACCACATTTACACAATGCGAACAAGACTAATGTAAGGCAATTGGGAGGGTACAAAAACAGACCTCGGCACGGGCCTCATTAACAACGACAAAAACAAAATAGTGACAATACACATTTGTTCTCGGGGTTAAAGGTTAGCAATGAAGCATACAACATAATGAATGTATAGTACTTCTTCGTGAGATGAGCCTTCATTCCAAATATATATTTTAAGCTACGTAAGGTTAATAGGGCAGACCGAATGCTTTCACTTCTAATTGCTTACTGTCTTGGAATCTAAAACGCTTATATTACGCTTATGCGAAGGTAATTATCCACCCACATCCATCTGACAACAAATATTTTGTATCGCTTCTGCAACATAATTTGACATTAGGAAGTGCTCTGCAATTATTCCCACCACTCCTTTGTGTGTTCAGATGGCTTAAATGAGCAGAGGCCACTTACACAAGGAATACAATATTGCCAATGGCAAACAAAATACAGCAGATAATGTCAATGATTATTGTCAAATATTTAATCTCTCCTGATTATTTCAATATGGAAGAACTTTTTATTAAAGATCACGTCATGTGTTTGGTGACACAGTCATATCGTCTACAGCTGAAGTTCTATTACGACCACACGAATTTGATTCGGGAGCCGACGAGCATACTAAGATGATTGAAACTTTAATTAAATATCTCAATTAAGTTCTCACGCTAACTATGAATATCAGGCGAGAGGAAATTAAAACAAACTTTAAAAATAGATTGCCCATCCCACTAATATTCCTTTGATGAGTGACATTCATTACCAAAACTGATTTCCTATCCACGCCCAGCCAAATACTAATTGTACAATCAAATGCACTGGTAGATGGGGCTGGGTAAATTTTGCCCCAATCGGAACGCAAGTTCCGTGGATTTGCAGGGATTATTTGTAGCGTTGGCTACGTTAAATTATTTCACGAATAAACGAACTTTTAAGCGAGAATAGTTTGCAGCTTCCTAACCCATCCGTTCGGTCTCAGGCCTGGTGCAACCAACCGACACTCACCAGAAGTCAATGACAACAAAAGAACTTATGTTACTGAATGGTCGACTTAAATACTGAATTATGTAAAAGCTCGGGTCTGTGAATGCGTGAACTGGTAGCATTTGCTACTGGTGCTATCAATTCGGCTGAAGTGTTTGGTCATGCACAATTCAATATCAGTGTACATGTACGTACATAATAGTACTTGTTTATATGACATGAAACAGACACCAGGCCGGGAATGCGATCAAGACAAAGTTAGAAACCGGCACAAGTAAGGCTTCAATCAACCTGTGGTACCTTGCAAATTCGTTGCAACAAATATCAAGAGGATCGCAACACGTTACGAATTAGCCTTAGGGGAAGAAGATAAGATAATAAAACACGAGCATTAGAATTGCAGAACAATGGACGAGACGGTGATCGAGGCGATAAGCTAGAATTAAGCTATGACACTGGAGGTTATTCTGCTATTTCCCATTAACGGCACGTGAACAACATCCTGTATGCTTAACCGTAACCCACCAGCAGATGCCAAAATTACCATACCGTCCTGCGTAACAGAAGACTTACTTAACGATTTTCTGTAATCTGACAATTACCTAACGTGCGCAAGAACTGACGCATGAAATGCAGAATAGGTAGGGTTATGTATCGGCCACGTTAACACCCGCAGCCCAAGGATTAACCTTTTCAGCACCACAAACTTTGTATAATATTTAGGAGCATCGTAGAAATTTTGAATATAGTAGAAATTTTATGTACAGTCAAAGCAGCAATCACTCAGTGAAACTCCCATATGAGTAACTAGGCCCTGTCCGATTAGGATACAAAAGAGCGTTACAGCGGTCCGAATCAGGACTGGTGACGGTCTTTCATAACAAATACCGTTTAGTGAATAGATCTGTGTATTGTCAATTTTGTCCATTTTTTATTATTATTGAAGATTACTCTTACTGCTGCATTCCTGTTGGACATAGTAAATGTAATGGTACGACTACAATCTTCTGACTTGTAAAAAACAAAAATCACCTCCCAGTTACATTATTTCTCCAAATATTCAAGGAATTCATTTAAGACTGTAGTTTATTGTTGATATTTATTAGGTTGCAACATATCGGAGACAGTACCTATCAGTCACTGTTGCCAACGTGTCAAACACTCGCAATCCTACTCAATTCCGCTTACCAGAAGCTGTAAGTAAGGATGATCCTGTGCTGCCGCGTATGTAAATCACTATAACAACGATGATAACAAAAAACCGCATTCAGGCGCAGAACAGAGAATACTGGTATAGGTCAAGGGGTTATGCGCGTCTGAAGTTTAATGCGATAGCAACACCAAGGAATAGTCTACCTTTGCCGATACAACACTTCATACCATCCGGTATTTACGCGATTAAGTTTAAACTTTTTCTCGCATTTTTAAAAAGATAAGTCAAGCAGTATTGTGGGCGATCAATATCAAGATATTTTGCTTGTTTACTGCCCTCAGGTTGGTAAGCATATGCGTTCTCACATAGTCACCTATCACTAGGTATTCGCCGTCAAACCACTACAGTCTCATCCGCTTTACGAAAGGAAGATTGCGATAAAATAAATAGAAAAGATAGCAAGTTATACACCGACATATAACAGTCATTGGAAAACCGGATACTTCATTCAAACTATGTTTACATGATAGCAAAAAGTAAACGTGCAGCAACAATGCAAGAGCACATATTTTGGTTGGATTACCAAGAGATTTTATTCAGTAATCTATCTAATATGCCCGGAAATTTGTCTGTCTTTGTCTGTTTGTCTTTGTCTGTTTGGCATGGTATAGATACATACCAGAGTAACGCATGGACAAAGAAAACCCAGTTGTGGTCTTTTCTGGGCCCGGAGGGAAACTAGTGCTGTGTGTGTGCTTGTGTGACTCGCCAACCTTGGTTGGAATACAGATAATCGTTATGAGTATTATTATCATGATTCTCATTGGTTTGTTTGAATTTTAAAAGGAAAAGTACAGGAACGCCGTATCCATGCGTTCCCACTACACTAGTCCACTGAAGAGAAGCTCGCGCGAGCAAGAGCGGGTTGCTATGCTAGTAAATAAACGCGCAATAACTTCATATTGCAATCGATTCGTTACTTCTTACTAGGGTAGTGTATTCTTCTGTTGAGTAAATCATATAACCGACTGTCAGTGAATATCAAGATAATAACAACGACATAATTTGAAAATAACAGTTACGTGGGACGAGTGATTCTGTAGATTCGCTAATATTCAAATTTACGATTGCAACGTCACATTGTAGTCGAAACTTCATTCTGAACAAACAACGAACCAATGCTCAAATTGAACTCAGTAGATAGATATAACTTGGAGTAAGCTCCAGTCAGATAACATTTAGTGGTTTTGTAACCGTACGCGGAAGTACACTGTACTACGTCAGCATTCGCTTGCGTATATTTACACACGAATTTGAAAGTATCACAATACAATAGCACTTTGTAGGAATTTTAGGCTCCTATTATATTTTCTGGAATTTTGTGTATTTCATCATTAGGTAAATAGATTTAAATTATTCATATATATGAAGAAATTTTCCCATCAGAGGCTTGGAAGGAGGATCGCGAACCTTCACCTGAAGTGTTTTTTATTTAACTTTGTCGTCAGCAATTGAGTTCTTATCGCAAATCAAGCGCTTTGAATACAAGGTGCGTCTGTTCCGTACTAGCTACCTTTGTATGACTCTATTTACCCATCCACATATATCGCCCCCTGTAAAAGTAGCGATGTAACCGATCATTATGCCAATAATAGACGGAAGTCAGTAAGAATATCCTGTTACAGCTAAGGGTCACATCACATGCGTCAGAGAACTCGCTAGAGCAAAACGACGGAACGCTTTTTTGCTGCAGCATCACGTTCGAACGTAAACCATAAGTTGACCCTAAAATATTTTATTAGTAATAAAAATCTACCCCCAGCCAACACAAATGAACAACAATAATTCTGCAGGATGCTTAATACACACGGTTCACACAAGTAAACGCAAAACGCAAACGTTCAAAAACAAGAAGTATCGAATGTGCGCAAGAGGAAATGGATCAAGTATCACAATATTTTCAAGTTCATTTGAAAAGGCGACAAGACAACAACGGAAAAAGAATGAATTCAAATATGTTATTGCGCAAAGTCAGCATAGCGTGTTACAAAACACACATCCTTACAAGGAAACAGGTACTGTATTTCGCTATGTGGCGCAATTTCGCAAGCTTAGTGAATTGGGGCACCTGCGCTCTTACGAATGTCGGTTTGTAAGTTGTTACGCTTATGCTTACAAAATCTCGGCATTATGTTACGATTTTGTTGAATATCGCGTTACATTTACGAGGATACGGCTGTTATGATATTTGGTGGTAACTAAACAAGATATCAACTAGTAAAATGCAATACAATAGCTTCAGTAGTTCCTAGCAGATATGCGGTTGAACAAGGTATTACATACATTGATTATGCGATGGATGACAGTAGATGACAGTCTCCAGTATTACAGTACTGTACAGAGGTTTATATACAGTATGTCAAAAATCCATATACGGGAGTACGAACGACCGGGAGGGATTGGACAAATTTCAAGTGTAATTCTACCACATAGGCTAATAGCTACTTTCGAGAACTAAAGGTATAACTAACTATTCATTCGATTCAAATAAATAACCAATATCGGAGGGAAGTAGTAAAATACATAAATTACAACTCACTGTACTTTATTTTTAAACCCGCATGTAATGGATTGGAAGCAGAACCTCAGTTTCAGTGGAACGCCTGGAACGTGAACTCACATTAATTCAAATAGAGTAACATTTTATCAAGATCATTTATATTGAGAAATGGGGAACTGACAAGAATAGGAAAAAAAAGCCATTAAAATTCTACCCACACACATGTGTGTCGAGTGTGTTGCAATAAAAATACAGAACACGAACGGAAGTGGGGTAGATCATCTGTCCGTTACCCAATATCCCATACAAGTTCCGCCTGTGTGGCTTGTGGAGTTTTTAAACGTACCTACGCCGGTAACAAAGGGATTTTTAATGATCACTGAACCATAAATTATCAGTCACCGCACTTCGACTACGCCCGAAATCACGTGTATCTCCCATTCAACAATTGAATGTGAAGTTGAAAGGTACTGTATATTTACATTTCCTTACACCAAGTCTGCGAAATAACTTTTGACTGTGGGTTGGTATATTTCAACTTGGTCGCATCGAGCCTTTTTTCTGCTAATGGTATATATAGGGGTGTAATTGGAGTATTCTGTTTACAAGGTGAATTCAGGCGACGGAAGTTAGAAACGAGAAAAATGGTCAACTCGGTGGGAACAGTTGCATTGCGTGGATAATAGTAGAGAAATCCTAGAAGAACTGATCATGTGGAAGAAGTGGAACTTCCGCGACGCTGTCTCGAATTACCCAGATTATGCAGAACATCACAAGTGCAACTTGCATTCGTACCGTAGCCTACTTGACAATAATACAGCTTTGAATAAGAGCACTCACAAATATCAAAACAACACAATACTCAAATAACACCCAGCTCCAGTTATTTAGTGGATATAGCATTGTTAGCAAACTTATTATTTTCCAAGGCTATCTATCATCTGTGCTAGTTTTAAAGTGCTTTCTGCTCCATTGCACGGATTGGTATAAACACCTGAATGAAAATCTACTTATACTATAACGAATTACAGTATTTCTGAAGTGGATTACGTTTCAATAACCCCACCTGAACTGCAGCAGTTACGAATGAAGAAATATACAAGTGCGCATCTGTCAAATTGCCTTCAGCATTAATTTGTTATTAGAACTTACGAATTCTACAAGAAGTATTCATGAAGATCAATCTATACTATCTATACTAGAAATATCTTCATTAGGTTTTTTTTATAGGATCTTAGATCTTAGAGAATTATATTAGTCCCCTATTCTAAAACTTTTGTTCAGTAGGTGCAATAGCCCAGTTAATCTTCCGATTGAAAAAACCTACTTTATGCACTGAACATAATCTCAATCGCTATAGTGGTATCAACCCCATGGATCCTATCGCGTTTGGTTTTAACTTCAGCGCTTCGGATCATCGGGAGAATATTTGAGGAGAATTGACGGGTGGACGCGATTCATAACATAAACCATATTGCTATAATTCGATTACTGTTAATTATCATCAACATTACAGTATCCAGAAGTCGATAGGAGAATGGGAAATTTGTTAACAGATGAAATGGGTGGAACCAACATGTATGATGACGAAAAGTAAAGCTAAATTCAAAACAGAAGGAAAAGTATTACCCACATATATTTATTAGGCTAGGATTATGGACATATTTCGGTGATCGTGTAATGTGTGTATTTTCGTATACCGGGTTCCGATACATACAAAAAAAATTGATTTGTTTGAAACTGTGACCCTCTAATGTCAGCACTATTCCCCTCTGAGGTCTGCACCCTAGGTGGCTGCATAGTAGACCTAATGATAGCGGCAGTCGTGTCTGGGTAATGTATTTCTATAGATAGATGTAGGTTTTAAGCAACTTATACATCGGAGAATTTACCAATATAACAAGGCTAGATCAGATGTGCATCGAATACACCGGACTCTCAAAGACTAATGATATGAGAGCGACTTTTCTCATTGAATCATTCAAACAGCTATATGAATTTAAAACGGAGGGTTCATGGGAACTGGAGCACAACTCCCAACTTTTTTCGAGAGCATATTGTTTACATTAAGGACTTTAATGAGCTCCGTATCTTGAAAGGTGTAGGTAGTGAAAGGTATATCACAATGAAAGAAATAATAAAATACGGATGTATGTCAGACAGTACACATGGCGTTGTTTGCGAATGGTTTATTTTTTTTAGCAACTTCTCCATCAACTGTTTATATTTATATCAACCTTAACCAGATATTCCAACACGCCGGTAAATATTTCGTTGAGTTCAAGTCACAAAGGTGGCGGACGACCGCAATAGCTCGATATATAAATAGAAACGCCTTTTGTTAACCCAACGAAATTACGTGGGGGCCGCTTCTCCGATGGAATCAACAAGAACTATTCAACCCACCCACGACGGCGCTGGTGGATATAGTATCTCTTTCTTTCTCTCGTTCTTTCTAATAACTCATTACAAAGCATAAATACTGTATTGAGATCAGTGTTATTTTGCTGTTGCTATTATAATAAAAGGTTGGAGTGGTGTATTGCTAAAATGCATATAAATAGTGTGGGAACAAACATCGAAATTGTTGCTGGGAAGGTAGGGTACATGGGTTGTTTGAGGGGGAACAATAACATAAGGGCAGGGCATTGGTGCTTAGGCGATACCTTGTTGTAATAATGATAGCCTTGGATGTATTAATTATAACAGTGATGTGTATAATAATATGATTCTCACCGGTTTATTTATATAGTTTGAATAAAAGTTAGGAAATACTATTCCCACGCGTTTCCGCCCCATTTAAACACTGGGTAGCTGATCAAAAACTCCAAAGAACAAAATGCTCCTAGTTTAAATCTCAAGTAATATAGATTTGAGATAGATGTCATTTTGAAACCAAAAAGTAAATTTGATTAAGGTACCTAATTTAAAAACAGCTGAACGCATTATTATTGTTGTTGAGAGCCTATATCGCCCCCGTTGAGCGCCTCTTGATGGAGTACAAGTTAGAACACTGTTGTAACTAGACGGAGTCAGCCATGACGGGAATCGTTCTATTTTCAAGTCTACTGGGCCGTGAATTACCTTCAGCCGTAGGTAAACTATTGTAGTCATTGTCACAATGTTATTGTTCGATTAATAAAGCAGGCAGACAACCATGGCGTAGGTAAACATTATGTTGAACAAAGATAGAAAATCAATGGTTTATTCAACCGTGATGCCGGGGCGGAGACCATTTTCATTTGTGTTCAAACTATGGAATAAACAACCTCCCTTTGCGGCTCCCACGTCGAATTAGTAAAATGTTTTCTACGTATGCCAGATATTGAGATTTAATGATCACCGAGATGAAGCGCAAACTTCTTATTATTGATAGGAAACAATCTCCATCTGTTACTGCTTTTCATTCACAAAACAGGAAGTTCGAATTGAATGTGTGAGGTTTCAAAGCATCAATACAATAGACATAGTGAAATTGGGAATAAAATCTAGCGGTTGCGGCGTAAAAACAATCCACGATCTGTCAAACGGACTTATTTTACCATTACCCGACGTTCACGATACTTTGCATTTGTTAAAACAGAATGTTGAAGAGAAAATTCCTTAGTTATGACTAATTAAACGGTGGGGGTCACGGTGATGCGTGCTCTTTGGGGGAAAAAAGATTCTCTAGTCTAAAGTCTAAACGATAAAGATTCTCTCTATATATGTCACTATATTCATATACAGAGGTATCGTCATTCCAATCACATGTAGAAATGATATTCGATTTTTACTAGAACAGTATATCATGTATGTCAAGGTATAAATGTGCTGCTAACTGAAAGCGATCGGTTGAGAAAATGTATTGATGCTGATGTACTAACACTGGATTTCTGTTGTGTTATTCAAATGGTAGGATGTTACGGCCGATTACAGCGCTATCTAGCAGTCGCCTAGGCAAAAATTCAACTCAAATTGCGACATGCTGTTTTAAGAACGCCCCCTTCTTACTTCGCTCAAAAGGAAGTTAATTCGACCAGAGCTACAACACGTATCTACTCCTAAAATAGTAAAGAATTGTAAAGTCAAATTTACATCACACAATTGGAAGTCTATTGAATGAATCGGGATCACCCACAGAGCCCGTTAAAATACTTCTCAGTTAAACAGAACGATGCTCTGTTATGCCCCAGATTTGAATGGAAGTTTAAAATGAATTTTGTGATTGTTGTTGATGGGGGTTGGTGTAGAGTGCAAGAACTTCCTCGGTTCCTCGTTGGGAATTAGAAAAAAATTAAGGGGAAAAATTTTACTTCAATTTAGGTTTATTTCAGGTATCTTAGAATGCACCGAAATGTTTCTTCAAATATCTTTTATTCTTTCTGTCATAGGATCATAGGATTCGCTACAAACCGCTATAGAATTTCTTAGGCAAATCGGATGCTATGAGACTTTACATTTAGATTTTTATTCCTCGTGCACAATATTAATGGTATAATACACGTATGTACGAACTACAAGATACTACATTACATCTGCGTATTCAACATTACGAAAGAGAACAGCAATTGACCTCGAAATTTATCACAAGTGTGTCTAACCAGATAATGTAAGTACTGTGCTGTATTCCTTGTCAGCACTCCTCCTGTTTGCAAGAGATATTACTGTACTGTAGTTTGTTTGTATACCCAGCACTGACGACCCGCGCATCTTCAGGGAACAATTATGCCCTCGTTATAAGTGATAATCAATAGATACCGAGACTTACAATCTTCGTGATATACTGTATAACACAACTACTACGGTATCCATTAACATATCATTCATGTTGGGTTTTTTTTAAAGTTGAATAGTGTACGTGATGTAAAGCTCATCTTGATGATATCGGAGACGAAATTTAACAGGCCCGAGGGCTGCGTTTCCTCATTGCGGTTCTACGGCACTATATCTATAAACTCCTTACTTGAATATATAAGTCTTACTTGTTTTTCACGAGCGTATAATGCTCCATTTCTTGTGGTTTTTTGATTCCTACGAAGATTTCGAAACGGTCACGTTCGAGCCTAGAAACAAAGAACACGCACATAATAGTCGATAATTACGATACTGCTACTTGACTTACTTAACCTCCTCTATCATCCCATCAGAACCTAATCACTCAACAGGGTATTCAGTAGGTCACCGTGTGCCTTATGATAGAATATATAAATAAAATTGCAAAGCAGTGACTTCCCGAACACCCTACCCTGTATATAAGTTGCGGCTCGGGAGCCTTGTGCTTATGGTACCTTCCGACCTATCCTTCTTCGAGGAGATTTACTGTGTATCAATATGAGAAAATTCACTAATAGTACGACAGTACGCAAGTAGGTTGATGTAACACAAAAACGATGCAAGTCACCCAGTAGAAAATATAGCATATATAAAAAACAGAACCGGAACTCGATATAACTAATTTGTCCTGTCTAACCAGAACGAATCGGACTTCCAGGATTTAGCAGAAATAGCCCGTTATTTCCGACATTCGGTATACGCCGGGGATCGGTTTACTGTGATTCAATTATTACGCATATCTTGACATCAGACATCTGTCTGCACCCTCAAAATGAATATTAAATAATATTTAGCTCGCGTGCGACATCTTTCTGCCAGCATCCAAGGGTTTACTTTAGGAAAACTAGACATGATGTCATGATTATAAAATGCGATTGTCGACATTCGCATAGCTTGCCAATTGAAACTACATTAGCACGTGAGAACATAAAAAGCCGAGCATTGCGTGTGAGCTCGGCATGGCTAAAAGAAAATAGGAAATATAAACTTTACTAGAAAAATGTACAAGAAAATTTTCTTGAAGCCATGAAGATAGAAATGCAATAAATACTAGATCTAAAACAGCCACCAAATTACTCTTAATAGCACGAACTGAACTGTTGAAGTCTGTAGCGTCAACATAGCTTACAACAAAACAATAAAACTGCATAAACTGTGATGCATGGAGGGCTGGTTATAAGAGCATTTAGGCAATGCCAAGCGGAAATCTTTTCATCCCGACTTCCCGCTAAATATCGATGTCACCCCTGGCGCATCATCATAATTTTTGAGCAGTTTAAGAAATAGGTTTAGGGTGATACTATAGTATGTGGCGGTCTACCTCATTTTTGGTAGTCCGGGTTAGGGTTGAAGTGCAAATTTGAAAAGGACCGATGATTATTAAAAAATATGCATTAAAACTCTAACCGTGACCCTAAGCCCACAAAATCCAGTAGATCACATACTATAGCAGCATTAGCAATTATTGAATACTTGTTAACATTACTGCATGTTGTGGACTAACGATCACGGATCTAAGTCCTAAGTTCCGATACTGGTGTGACGTAATATGACAGTAATGGTACCGACCATGCTCGGTAAGCATCTAATAGTGAAGTCAGCATACACCAAGCGCGAGTAGAAAAAATGGGACAAAGTGCTTTAGTGCGGATGGATCTAATCAAGGGAATTCGAATGTATTCAGCAGTACTAAGAATAATAAGAGTGACAAATTTACCTATGATTAATTGATTTCCTGTCTCCTGTTTTCCACCGGTGCGTATCCGTACTTTCATGTTCGCAACGACGTCGTCACCAATCGCCTCAATCACTCAATCAGTAAAATCAAAGATCCTGGCCACAGAAGACGATAATTGTTAAAAGGGTACGGTTTGATGGACGTATGAGAATTTTCATTTCCTACTCTGAGTTTCCCACACATTGGTGGCTGCGGTGTTAAACAATAAAACGCTTTCATGATTTTCATTGAAAGATATAAAACCTGACAGACAAAAGTAGACATGGCAATACGAACAGTCACGCATGCGCGCGGTACTGAAATATGTACCTATGTTACACTTAGATAAAATAGGCGGATTCGTCAAGGTATTCTAGATAGTCTCTAGTTCGTACGGTTTTCTTCACGTCGGACAATTGACATGCCCAATTCCAGTGCATCTCATACATAAAAGAGAGGAACTGTGTGTGTGTGTATGTATGTTCGTTTGTGTATAACTCCTAGTTATAAATTAAAGAAAAGTACTGTATTGATAAATGACTTCATAAAACGCAATCGAGGCTTTTACCACGGAAATATTATAAATAAAATTTACAGTCCCAAACTAGTACGACATCACGGTCACAGGATAATGTCTTATTTCTCAAATAATGTCGATTTTCGTTACGTAGTGAAAATTTGGAACCCTTTCTTAATGAAACTGCATTTACTGCTGTCAGTGTGCTCTCCTGTTAGGGATAAAAAGGCAACAGGCAGCTCGCCATACAAAAACTGGTTCCCCTCGGTTATTGGCAGGAGACAGACCAGTAAAGCTTCCATTTTGCTATAACTGACTTAAACAATCGAAATTCCGTACGAATTAGGTTTTTTTTTTTAATCGAGCAGAATTTTTGAAGAACTCTTACCTATGTAAACGGTTCAAGTTTTAAATCTCAAGTACGGCATGAGGATACCATCTCCGTATACGCTGACAGATTAAGTGTTTTTAGAAATACGATGAGTTTCCTGTGAAGGGTATTCTTGAAGTAATCAGAAGTACTTAGTACTGTGACGTGAAGATCCTTAACAGCTTTTTCCCCATACTTCTGTGATGGGCCTTGTTATAAACCTCTTTCATATGTGGTAAACAGGTGAGGAGTTATAGACATCTCATATTACAATAGCATAACCAACTGAGGTATGGAAATGTAAAGTTGTTTAACAGCCAATGAATTACAGTATTACAGTTTGAACTAACTATCAAAATAAGAAAACACACGCGCTGAATGAAAACACCACCGTCCACCACCCTGCTCAGCAGATTATAAAGTATACGGATGACTGTGTTTGTATTTAGTAACCCCGTGTTATACCAGCACAATTGATCAGTGGTTGTGTGTAGTAATAATTGGTTAGCTTAAAAGTATCGTCATATCCCTTTAATTTTTCAGTAATTACCTAACGCGAGGAAACACTCTCGCAAACGCGTGGAAAAATAAACACTGTTGGCGTTTTAAGAACTGAATAAGCAAATAGATAGAAGGATTTGTCGCAATCAATTTCCGTTCGAATCTCTCTTCCATATTGCACCGGACAAAGATTAGTTAATCCAAAACAAACATTGAGGGGAAACAACATATCCTGGAATCACATGACCTTTTGAACCTTAACCTGAAATAATTCACCTTGAACTTTGACCACATATGAGGAACCAGGATAGATTCAAAATATTATAAATGGTGACATGTTTGCAGGTGTGGGCATGCGTCTTGATATTGTCATATTGTCATTGATAGTGTAAAAATGTTACTTTTTCTGAAACCATATTTCCATGTGTTGTAATCGCGTTGACATGGTATAAGTTCAGCGTCTAATAATTACCTGTGTAGACCGTTCTAGATAAATCACCTGAAATGTTGTACGAATGCCATTCTTACCACAACACCGCGAAATGCGTCATATCAAACGAAAAAATCAGATGATCCGCTGATAGTTTATCAAATTTTTACATAAACATTGATAATGAATATATTATCGTAATAAGGATTAACGCTTGCGGTACTGCTGACTTATCTTCTCATCTTCACTTTACCGCAATTGACGTAAATCGTAATGCTCCCGGGCTAGGTGTGGAATGCAAACATTTTTGAGGCCCGTTTACTACTTACTGATACTAGCAAATTTTATATACCGGTTCATGGGTGATTTCTGTCAGTATTATTACTTATAATGGGCTTTACCAGTCAACTACGTATACCGTGAGATTGATTACGAGCTAATTGCATTTGTCTCGAATTTATCAATGTTATAACAGTAAGTTAAGTTAAGTTAAAATCGGGCCAGTCGACGAATAGCTGAACAAATCTTTTCTGAATTATCTCTTGAGTAGCCAAATCATATCTGAACCAATACCAGGATGATTAAGTACTGAACAAAGCTCTTTAGCATAACCTTGTGGTTACTTATTTTTCCTGTAAATTTGCAATCTTGGAAACGTAATAATACACATACCTTACGTAGAAGAATGGGTCCATGTACGATTTGAGGATAGATAGTGAGGCTATAAGAATTATATTATATACATTATATAAGAATTTTCAGCGACAGAAGAACACGATGACAAGAAAATTCGTAGAAGGGATATTCCAGCCAGAGAAATTGGGGAAGAAATTCAGTAAGAGGAGGAACTCCAAACTCGGAATGAGTTTACTCTGTACACTGTGTATATATATCATATGAATTCCCAATATGCACAACTATAATGACAATCACGAATTAGATTGACCATCCTAAAAGAAGAATAAGTTCCATTAAACTTACCAAAATACCACATGGGTGGCCATTTGTGAACCTCTAAAAGAGGTCATTGGTATACATATGGATATAACACTTCAAAATGGGGGACAAATTGAGGGAACTTGTTACCAGGGAGAACCAAAGATTTAGCCTTAACAAAATTGAACAAGAAACTGATAAAACCCGTTTGTCACGCAAGCTTTATTTGCACTACTTGCACAAATATCATATACAGACACATATCACATTGTCGACGAAATCTGAACCTGTTGCTAATCATTAACCACGACGCCGAATCTACTCAAATATTAGCATCATATAAGTACTTGATTCAATCATATTTTGAACGTAAGTACAATATTCAAACGTTTATTCGGACAGGAGACGTATCAGTACGACAATATGAATAAGCGGCATATACGATGTATTTTAGAAATGCCAAGAATTCTTTAAGAAGCCTTTGGCAGATAGTCGTCACGCTAGAGTAATACTAGGCATAGCAGTAGCATTAACAACAGGCAAAGCGAGCGTAGGCATTGGTTTACTTCCTGAGGCTTTAATTCCATTGTTCGTTCCAAATCGATTGCAAATATTTTCCGCAGTGACTGTAGTATTGTACTAGTGATTGCGGATCGAAAATATTACTAATGCTTCCTTTTTTATAAAACCAGGTTACGGTAGTGTGATTTTGGTTATTGTAATCGTTAAACACAACTGACTTAACAACCAATCGTTATGGTTTCTGAGTTAGGCGATCTATGGGTAACATGCAGTATTTTGGCCGCTTCCGCATACATTATTTATTACTTCAAAAACTATGGAAAACTACCAGTTCTCTTCTGCAAGCAAGGCAGTAAATTCGATTCGTTCATAAGAAAACGTGTTCCATCTTCAAAGACACGGTACATGCCTTTGTATTGGTTTGCTGAGTCAAGATGTCAAACTATACTAAGATATTTCTTGCCGTGCTTTGCGAGAATTACGTGTCGAAGAGAGGTAGTTCGACCTTCGAACGGAGGGCAGTTTTACCTAGAGTGGTATGACAATGTAACTAGTAACTCGTTTCTCGACTGTGAAACCAGACCGACAATCATAATTCTACCGGGAATAACATCTACCAGCGATTCTTCATACATTAAATCAATGGTTGGACGATTATTGAATCGTGGCTACCGAGTGATTATACTAGTGTATAGAGGTTTACAAAACATGGAAGTGCTAGTAAGTACATACATACCCAATTGTCCAGTTATTAAATTTCAGTTTAAGTATATTTGTAATTTAGTTTTTTTTTCAGTCCCCTTTGATGTACTCTGCAACGTATACAAAAGATCTGGAACATACAGTGGAAACGTTCAAAACGCGGTACCCAAAAGCCAGGCTTTTTGCTGTAGGCGCATCGATGGGTTCACTGATATTAGCTGCCTATTTAGAAGATAAGGGTGGGAACTCTGATATAGATGCTGCTATGTTTTTCTCCTGCCCATTCAATCCACCTATTTGTACGAAGGAAATCGAAACATGGGCCAACCGGTGGCTGATTAACGTACAAGTTACTCATTCTCTAAAACAAATATACAGAAGGAATAGTGACGTGTTCAAAACCTTCGTGAACCACGACAAGGTCATGGGTGCAAGGGTTATACGCGAATTCGACGATCATTTCACAGCACCCATGTTTGGCTACAAATCAGTGGATGAGTATTACCAAGATTCCGTTCTGAACGGCGAAAAGTTAGACGCGATCTCAATACCGGTACTGTGTGTAAATGCAAATGACGATATGTTCTCACCAGAACACGGTTAGCATAAATACATATGAGACGGTGCCTGAAACATTGATAATATACTTAACTGCTTTATTTTATTTCATCAGCTCTACCTAAGACAGAAATCGTTAATTCCGATAACGTGGCATTACTGATGACGCATGGTGGCGGACATGTAACGCATTTGCAAGGATTTAATCCGTTCGGAAAAAATTACTTTGAGCAAGTTATGGAGGAATTTTTCGATGCAATCGTGTACTACGGAGAGGAACTGATAAAAAAATAATTCTTTCCCGTCTTTCTTCCATTTTCCTTAGAAAAAAGTTGATTGTAA
This sequence comes from Halocynthia aurantium, assembly GCA_013436065.1. Lineage (NCBI taxonomy): Eukaryota > Metazoa > Chordata > Ascidiacea > Stolidobranchia > Pyuridae > Halocynthia > Halocynthia aurantium. The sequence continues at coordinate 18,078 of QXVX01002083.1, read as the reverse complement.
ATTTGTTAGTCGTTTTACGTAGTGAGGTACATAGGACAGAAGTTTTCGATTCAGGTTTTACGATAAGGTGTGAACATTGAATGAATTTTCATAGAAGACATAGTTGTAATTAGTTTCCCTGCTCCCAGTACAATTGTGTTCAAGGGTCAGTAGTTAAGTCTTTACCTGCGTTTGAAAGGCTGCAATCTCCATATGCGGGTGGGAGAGTGGTCAGTGATAGCGAGTGCGTCTGCCTACGCGAGAGGATGCGGGTCCTCCACCATCGTATCTTCGAGCAAGACACATTAAGCTAACTTACAGTAATTATAGATTTTCTAGTCGGCATAGTGGTATCTAACAGCATCATCAACATTCTGTGTGCTAACAGGATTTCTGAAAGGGTGCCAAATTCGTCGATGATAAATGCTCAGTCGTTTTTAACAAATTGGATGCCATGAAAAATCAAAATATGTCATGAATAAATAGTGCCTATTAAAAATAGCCAAAATGATTTCATATTCCCTGGAATTCAGGGATTTATGAATTAAATTCCGCAAATAACAGAAACCGCATTCTTGCCGCATGAGTGAACACAAAAGTACACATATAGGGAGGATGTATCTGGGCGTGTGTATTACTGTACCAGTTACCAAACTAGCTGGGTATCGGATTAGATACACTGCTCGACTACAAATATTTATTGAAGAACTGAAATTGAAGTAATGGATAGAAAAGAATGCTTATGTGGGAGCAGGCGTATCGTCTTATGTACCAGCATGATATGTGGCTTTCTCGTTTTCGTTGTGGCTTCAAAAGGCGAATTGTTCATGGCAACGTTGAACAGACGAACAATAGCAAGCTTTCTAGGAGTAATTGTTGCCCTATATTCTTGTTATTACTTATTCAATTTCGGGAAAAAGCCTTTGCTTGTATGCAAACAAAAGACAAAGTTGCACAACTTCATTTTGAAATATGTTCCATCTTGTAAAACCAGATATTGGCCATTGATCTGGTGTGCAGAATCTAGACTACTGACGATATTTCGTCATGTACTCCCATGCTGTACAAAACACAAACTTCGAAGAGAGATTGTGCAAGCTGCAGATGGAGGCCTGTATTACATTGACTGGTATGACAATGACGATAGTAAAGAATATCCGGATGCCAAGACCAGACCTACTGTACTCATCCTTCCTGGCATTACATCTACCAGCAGTTCATATTATATTTCTTCAATAGTCAGTTATTTAGTGAAGAATGGATATAGGGTCGAAGTGTTAATATACAGAGGCCTGCTAGACATGGAAGTTTTGGTGAGTGTTGTGTTAACAGATAATTTCTTCTATTTTAAACATGGATTTAAGTATTATAGTTCATTCCAGTCAATTTGGACATAGCTACTTAATGCTCATTTGCAAAGCATAGCACATGGAAATACTGGCACAACACAAGTTTTAAAATTTGTTCCAAATAGGCGGATATGATCCACTATACCAGAATCCTCTGTATGTGGTGAAATGTTAGCATGAATTCAATTCATTCGAGATGCGATAAAGCAGCCAATAAAATGATAATTTTCCTTTGTTTAATATGGGAGAGTGGAGCCAGTGAATTGACATGTCAATTACTCTTTTGAATGTAACCATTGAAACTACTAATTTGAATGCAATTTGGGATACTGTTTATTTATTTTTCTTTATATTAGTCATCTAGAATCGTTACTCATAATATAGGTTTGAATTAATACCTGTATTATTCATCAATTTGCTTTGCAGACTCCTAAAACATATTGCGCAACCGACACCACGGATCTGGAACAAACTATTAGAAGTTTTCGCATTTCTTATCCCGATGCCCAACTCTTTGCTGTCGGGGCCTCAATGGGATCACTCATACTTGGTTCCTACCTTCAGAAAAAAGAGAGCAGTTTGCTGGATGCTGCCATGATTTTTAGCTGTCCTTTCAATGGACCACTATGTGCAAGAAATATGGGAATGGGACTCAATCTTTTCATGATTAATGTTCCAGTCCTCCAATCCCTCAGGAGAAATTACAGAAAATACAGCCAAACCTTTGAATCAGTCGTTGATCACGAGAAGGTCATCAATGCCCAACATATCAAGGAATTTGATCAACATTTCACTGCTCGTGTGTTCGGGTATAGGAGTGTTGAAGAATACTATGAAGATTGTGCGTTAGACGAGGCAAAACTTGCTGCATTCAAAATACCAGTGTTATGTGTTGGTTCTGATGATGATCCATTTTCTCCAGAATTTGGTAAATACACATCACACTTATTATTAAAGTTGTATTAATTGAGGTTCCAAGTGAATCAGATAACTATTTTGGTCTCATCATCATGTGAATAATCAGAACTCAAATTGTTTGAAAAGAACGTGAATCAAACTACCTTTAGGGGAATCCTTTTTTTGTTGCGGAACTTCTCAATATCGCTAATATGGAATGAATAAATTAAACAAGTATTGAAATATTTGATGTTTTTCCCAGCTTGCAACTTACACAAGTTTTTATTATATAATGTATACATAACATCAAACATTTGTGAACTTTGGCTCATTCAAAAATCTAAATTCGAAAGGCACAACTTGTTGTTGAATAAACGAGTCTTCACTGCATGTGAAGGAACAAAAAATGAAATTTTCAATGCAAGATGATTTAATACTAGTAGTAACTTTTGTCTCTTTTCAGCAATGCCAAAGAGAGAAATATCTAACTCAGAAAACGTTGCTCTACTAATGACATATGGTGGCGGTCATGTATCACATCTTCAAGGCATCAATCCGTGGAGCCGGAGTTACTTTGAACAAGTGATGGGAGAGTTTTTTAATGCAATTTTGAATCATAAGGAGGAATTATACTGAGATTTCTAGAGTAGATTGCATTCTGTGCAGAAAAAACTTAAAATTTCTAGGCAATATATAATCAGTTAAATTTTACGAAAAGTTTAGGAATATTTATTAGGAAATTTACAATTTTTCATTAGCAATATGACACATGTTTAAAGTAATATTTTTTGTTTTGTTGATACAGTATTACAATGTTTTTTTATCAACTGATATATGCAAGAGCTTATGCATCTACCTGCCTTTCATTGTGCACTGTACATTTTTTTACTACTGCTGTATAACGGTACAGTATTACTTCTACAGTTAATACGTTCAGTGGCTTCCTCGAAATTGATATACTGTATATGCTATTTGCACTTCACTATTGAGATTATATTGCATAGAGCCATAGACTATAGAGATTCTATAATTTTGTTTGAATTTTCTGTTATGTATATATTTATATTGATATATCGGCTTACCACCACTGCATTTCTTACACCTTTGATTCCAGAGTGGCATACAAGCAAACCAACTTGTGTCATTTATGAGATCCAGTGTAAAAGTTTTCATAACTTTGTTCTGAAAGAGGTGCCAGAAAATCAGTTGTGGGTTGGTATATGGAGATTAAACGCAATAATGTCCTCAGGGAAATTATGTGATATTTTTACTTTAAAATACCTTAATTCAGTACAATTACACCATGATGAAACTGTGATTTAGATCTTTCTTGAAAAGTTGTTTATAATAGAAAATGAATTGAAATACCAAACCTCATCCATTGGAATAATCTATTCTAATAATACAAAAAGCAATTTGTACGGATATATTTCTTTTGTACTTAACTCTGACTACAAAACTATAATTGCTTTCATTTTGATCAAAAGCAACGGCAGCCTTGCTTTGACAGAACGATTCATCATATATTCAGGAAGCAACATTCAAAAATTGCATGATGTAAAAAAAAATTCACTCACGAACAATGTAGAGAAGGTAGCACAGCACTTGGAACATGAGAAGTGGTTTTACAGGCATTTGTGAACTAGCTTTCACGAATATTATACCGTACAGTACCAGCATGGCATGGCATGGCAATTCTATTCCGTTAACGGCAGATATAGCGATCCCCAAAGAGAACATTTTCGATAATTCATTTTTAATTGAGGCAGATTTCATTGCGGACATATAACGCACAGTTTATCCACTTACTCATTGCTGAAATGATCTCCCCAATAAACTCATTACAGCGAAAATGATCCCATATGGGCATCGTTACGTAGGAGGGTTAAACTAAATGCGAACATATAAAAAATTAAAACAAACGAAACACTGCAAAATCACGGTTTCCACACATACAATTTTTCTATTAGTTAGTTACCAGAGGCTACAAATCTTCATTAGGCCCCCTTTCCTTTTTCCATTATGTATGAATACACACACAGTATTATATACTCTTACTGTATGTGAAAATCACAAGAAATTATCGGGGCCCTTTGAACTCCATGCTCCATGCTCCATACAAGGCTTGTTAGCAGATTCTGGTCTGTTACTATTTTGATTTGTAAATTATACTTGTACTGTACAAGAAAATTCAGTAGTGCAGATTTTTATTTTTTCAAGGCACATAGCTTATATGTGATAGTTCATATCACGGGTAAAAGCGCTATGAATGATGTCGATGTCGCTCATGAAGTACTGGAGAATAGGAGTATTCTTGCGATAGAGTGTTATTATTATAAGTCTGTAATTTACCGGATAAATTTTGGAAGCCTAATATGTGTGTGATATATGGATGTTTAGGCATTTTCCTTTTATGGCGTGAGTTCTAGTGGTGTCATTGAATGAAGTTGTTTCAGTTTGGGATTGGAATTTATGGCAACCCTAAAAAATATGTAATATGTCTACTTTTAAGATTTCACGCCCAGTGGCTGCGTTTTCACTGCATCTGCAAGTTCCTAATATCAATTTCTATTACTTGTGATATATACGGGACTCGAATTTCGCAACAGTTATCCTTTTGACCTGTACCGGAAGTAAACGCGTGTTATCAGCCTATTTTCCTGTATTAGGGGGAAGTTGTTCTACTTTCGTCTGGTTTTAGTATCCTACTTACCAAAATACCTGCAGGATGGTGGCTTTTTTAGATGCAAATATAATGGTAGCCCTAAACATTGAGCATCGTTATTGATCTAAAATTGGATCTAATCATTTAATTCTTATCATGTCTTCCACGGACCTGTGTAGTTTAGAAGCATTGATAACGGTGACTATTTGTCACATGTTTTGATATCGGCAGAGCAGATGATTAAGTATATGCATGATTAAGAACCTAAATCATTTATTTATCCGTCATGCCATCTAGCTGGTTGACTAAGCCATAATTGTTTTCATTTTGTATTACAGTAAGTAAAGTATACACAAGAAAGAACGGAAACAGATGCCATCATGGGTTGACACATTGATTATTTTATTATATATTTGGGAGACCAGTAAAATTGCAGTGACAGTATGTTGAGATTTTGGTTAAGCTTATTGTACTAAAAAGAGCATGTCAGTCCTATACATCGGAGTGTTAGGTTTAGCCTATACCAGCTTCTATTTGTATTTTTACGGCAAAAAAAGCAAATGCTATGTGAATAAAGGGACCCATTTCAGTGGTTTCTTAGTGACGCACGTCAATTCAATCAGGAGACGTTATTTACCATTGTTCTGGTGCACAGAGTCCCGTTTGATGACTGTGTTGCGATGTGTTTTACCCATCCCTGGTAAGAATATTAATCGCAGCCGTCGCGAAATCGTACCGACGATAGACGGCGGACAATTCGGTATCGACTGGTATGATAACAGCGACAGTATGACATATCCTGACGCAAAAACTCGACCAACTATAGTAATTTTACCTGGTGTAACTTCAACCCCCAAATCGTATTACTTGCGCTCAGTGCTGAAATGTCTTCATTCTAAAGGATACAGATGTGTGATGATGATCTATCGCGGACTAGATGGCGTTTCCCTGAAGGTTTGAATTATATACTGATTATCATTTGGATCAGTATAGGAAAATATGATAACGCGTCGCAGATTTACTTTTATATACCTTCAAAAATAGCATTTTCAATAGGTTTGTCGTATGTGTAAGAGAGTGTTACAGACGGTTGAGTGTACAGTCACGTTTGTTTAACTGTTTCTATATCTTTCAAGAAATAAGAGTCTACTGTACTGTATTGATTAGGCAAGAGAAAACTTCGTGTCCTCCTGTGGAGCAATTGGTAGGGTTTCAATAAACAGTTTGTATTAGGTATTGAGGGACCTTGTTATCAACGGGTCAAATTCCATATAATGCCAGACAGTACGGAGTGGCAGACGACATACATCAATGTATTATTACCGTCGTTTTTGATGTATTATTACTGTCTTTTTTATTATTTATTACTCATATCTTTCAGACTCCGAAGCCTTATTGCGGATCACATACAGTTGCCGACGTCCGGCAAGCGATTTCTTTGATCAAGGAAAGACATCCGGAAGCTACGCTAGTTGGGATCGGTATTTCTTTAGGATCTCTGTTACTCGGAAGATATTTAGCGTCCTCGCGAATGGAATCTCATCTGTTCTGCAGCCTATTTTTCTCGTGCCCATTCGATACTGTGCAAAGTATTAAAGCTATAGAGACATGGGACAACTACTGGCTTATAAGCAGGCCTCTAGCAAGGGCAATCCAAGCTAACTACATGGAATACAAGCATATATATTCGTCTGTAGTGGATCATAAACGAGTTATTAGATCGCGAAGTTTATCTGAGCTAGACGGTCACTTGACAGCTCCGATTTTCGGTTATTTGTCAGCAAAAGACTACCACAGAGACTGTCTGATCACCGGAAGTATGTTGCAACAAATCTCCGTCCCAACGCTATGCGTCAACGCTTCCGATGATCCTTTCGCGCCAGAATATGGTAAGAACACGCAAGGTCTTTAGTCATAACACACATTGTCACGATATATTAAAATATATATATATAATTTAACACGACTGAATTTCCAGCATTGCCAAAAGACCAAATTGAAGCAACGAAAAATGTAGCTTTACTCATGACGTACGGAGGAGGCCACATCAGCCATTTGCAGGGATTTAATCCATTCGGAAAAACATATTTTGAAGATATAATGGAGGATTATATAGAAAATATGCTCATGCACGGTCATCAGTTTATCGGACAATAATAATAGGCCTACTGTTAAGCGCGTAGAATGTGTAGCAGAATGTACTTGGGATATGCATTAAACCCAAATAATTATTACTGCTTATCATAGTATTTATTACACAGTGTATGGATATACTGTAAGCCCCGAGTTACGAACATTCGTGTTACGAACTTTCGAAGATACGAACACGGCAGCGTAAATTAAAAATTTGCGGGAATGGTGTAGTTTGCAAATCCATCGCTTGGCGCGTGATTGACAACAACAACACACATCTCCCAGCCTCTTTCTTAGTCCCGTGTGGTCTATCTCACGAAGTAGTTGTACTGTGTACAGAGATTTTTCGAACCCAAAATGGCAGGAAACAAAACGAAAAGGTAGTGGAGGTGAAACGAGTGTATCTAAAAACCAATGTGGCTGTAGGTATTACCTGTGTATTTATTTTTCTATTGTGTTGGATTTACGAACAACCTCTTGGAACGTAACCTGTTCGTATGTCGGGGACTTACTGTACACTACTGTACATCGAATAGGTTCCCATTACTTTTTTCGCATTCACACTTGTTTTCCATTCAATATGTAAAATTATTAGGAATGTATCGAATGAATTGGACAAAAATATATTTTTATTGTTTTGCGATGGTTCACACTGTAAAATTTCCAGTATAATACAAAACTGTGCGAGTATATTTACATGTATATGAATCTATTTCACTCTTTCTAGTATTCACAATTAATAAATGAATATGTATCTCTACAACAATACATAAACAAAACATACAAGGAAGCTTTGCTCAAAGATATACCCATCTTTGAGCAAAGCTTTGTATTTTTAATTATCAGTTTTTCATTATGAAGGTAATCTTAGACATTCCAACCCTCTTACGAACGTTACTAAGCTTGAATTTGGAATTCTTTAATCACCGACTCTAGGTTAAACTGCACTCTCATTGCATTTCATGGTTCCGTATTCAAACTGTGGCTGAAGCAAGAAGCTTTTTACTAATTGATTCAGGTCTTAGGAGAGAAATTTCTGTCAGATGTTATGTAATATCGTCAAATTTAGAAAGACCCATTTATATTATTTGAAATTCTAATTTTCTCTTTGAACAAAGCTGATATAAATCAAACCTCTACCCAATTTCCAATACCCAGAATTTTTGATCACCATTCCAACAATAACAATGGTGACGGTTACCAGACTCGACAAGTATACAAGAATCAATTTTCTTGTTTACAAATAACCTTTTCTATGATATCATGATCCAATAGCCGTAACAGTTCAGTGTCATTTAAAGCCTGCTGTTCGGGAAACATTTTCCTTCTTAGCTCGTTTGTAAGAGAATGACCACCTCCACTGCTGTCACTGTCGATTAATTCATCCTCTGCTATGAATGTGCACAAACAATAAGCTCTCAGCTTTTAGCTACCACCCGAGCTATGGGGGTTGGTACAAGAAATAGCCTCTGTGGAATTGAAATATGCCTGTTAGTGACAAATAGGCAACTTACCTGAAGGCTCAATTCCTTGAGACATGTTCCACTGCATATGCTTCTCTTTTATATCACATAATGAGCTTATCATTCCAGATGCAGTTAACTTTTGGACTTCAATCTTGTTTCGTTCAATGCGCTGCAGCTTTGATTCTATCATTGCAAGGAACGTAGCATAAGCATTTACTTACGACATACATATCAGAAAATATAATTTGATGCGGGTTTGGATGTGACGATTCATGCGACAACAATAAACAATAGTATACAAATTTGGAAATTGGGTAAGTGGTACAATAGCCCATATGCAAATAACATCCATAAATAAACTCACCAAGGTATCCTAAATACTCCTTGTTTTGCTGATAAGACTTTGATACATTGGAACCATTTTGCGGAACAGAAGGAGCAATAAATGAATCTTCGAAACCTGCTGAATGACTCCCAGTTTCCAATTCATCACTTACTTCGATTGACCATGGATCATTCGTAACCGCATTTGAGGATTCTTCATTCGCGTCGCTATACATATTAAAGTCAGTAAAACTTTCATGTGATCGTCTTGTCACAGGAGCCATATTCTGAAAATTTAACAGTATGTGAGATAGATTGATCGTGCACAAAATAAGACTTCGGCGACCAGTCAAACTATACACTTTTGAGCTTTTTTCTGACTTTTGCTCTTATCTTGCTTCGATTTAGAATTCCTCAGTAATATTTCACTCTGGTGCCTGCTGAATATTTGATTCAACATGTTCAATTTAGAACTTTATTTTTGGAAGCCAATTTTTTTGCTAGCGACTCCTTTTGATTTATCAAAATTTTCCTCGACCCTTCATGTTTGACAGTGACAAACAGTTCAAAATATGCATTTTAGATATTTTGTTGGAACAGATAAATCTTAACTTCTAGTACTCGAGAACAAACAACAAACAAACATTTACTCAGATCAACACTACTGAATTACCTGGAGTAATTGAGCCGCTGGATCATTAGAGCGTTGATTGTACTTTGCCATCTAGCGGTTGGAAGTTTTTACTTTACTGGAGTGTTATAATGATATACTAGTGACATCTAGCGGTTGGAAATTTTACTTAACCTGAGTTTATTTATAAGCGTCATGAAAAGTAAAAAATTTCAACCGCTAGATGTCACTGTTGTATCATTTATAATCGTTATGTGAAGTAAAAACTTCTAACCGCTAGATGACAAAGTACAATTGATGCTTATAAATAAACTTCTATTAGTGCAATCACCCTAAAATTAATACATATGAGAGGTAATACATAAACTAATATTCCCTGAGAAAATTGGGCCGATTGATTCGGGTTAACCCAAAAAAAAAACTATTTCGAAAACTCGAAATTGATGTACTCTTTGCGACCTCTAAAACCCTACGCGGGGTTACGACCCCCAGTTTGGGGTGCCCTGTTGTAGAACATGCTTCAAACGCGTTTTATAATGATACCCGCCAACTGAAACCTTCTCTTTCACTGGCAGTTGTAAATGAGCCCAAAGTAATCTTGGTGTACTCTGATCAACAGAGCAAACATAAACAGGGAAGCGACCAAATATTACCGCCTATTAAGTGGCAGGGAACTTTCAACCTGGGAACTCCACATTCATAGTACTGTATCGGTTCCCTTGACTGCTAAGACCGGACACGGTGCTGCCTTTTTTAGAAGTCCTTGAATTTCCCATACATTTATTTCGCGGTGCGTTTATGGAGGTAATTACGTCAGAGCTGATTGGAAACGCAGATCTACCAAGAATGAAGTGAACGCTGGTTATGAAATGTCATTCAGTCTCGTACTTTTTGAAATAATAGAACTCTCCCACAGCGTTTGTGAAGTGTTTAGTTCTGGATCCTAGCTTCAAGTATTTCGAGTAGTAGCTGTATTAATATTACACTTATCCCATTTCAAGTTTGAACAAGTCCACGTTCGAATAAAAAAGAAACGTTAGCGAGATTCAAAGAATATTACTTTAAAAAGGAAAGTCCAAATACAAGCTGAAGGTATCAATATTTGTATATGAAAAAAATATCCCCAGAGAAAAGTTAACCATGAAGTTCCACGCTTTCTCTTATACAGAGATAAGGGCCTGTTTAAACAGACGAGTAGTCTAGGTCGGGAAGCTTTGTGTAAGCAGTGTATTAGTCTAGTTAACTAATTTTCCTAATTGCAGACTCATTTATTTCGTCAGATTTTGGTTGTTGTTGAAGATATATATTGTATATTGATGTGCTCTTCGTTTGGTACTTTTAATTGAACAGTTAATAATTCCGTAATGCATCGGCAGCATTCAAAATACCAGATAAAATTCTTGGTTCTACCCCCTGGGAGGTTACATGAAATGATCTCACGGAACAGAGTGCCATTGTTATGCTCCAGAACCTAATTATAAACCGCTTAACTTATCCAATTCTTTCTTCAGTCGCTTCAAACCAAACGAATAGCGAGAGTTTAGGAGGTCGGAGTGTCTGTCAGCTGCTAGATAATCTTCTATAGCGCAATGCATAGTAGTTGCATTTTTGTGTTACGTGATGTTAGGAAGTTCTTACATTAAATGTGGTTCTGTATTCTGCGTTCAAGGTCAGATAAAGATCGTATTTTGACCTTGCAAACCCAATATAAATGTAATCGTATAAGTTACCAGTCTTCCTTTCAGATTGTATAGTAGAGGAGAGAGATAGAGAATATATAAATCATAACGTAATTAACGAAGTTACTTTGTTTTTACAAAGTTCCGGCATGAATGGTACTTTGTCGTCATTTCTTTTTTCCAAAGTCACTCGCGCGAAACAACAGATATCATCCTACCGTAAAAGTGAAATTTTGTACGTTAACGTAATGTTATATAATAAGATATCCGTTCATACAGTTCTCTTGGTCTCTAAGAGGTATTGTTTCAAAAAATTCCACCAAAGTGTTTGCCTTCAAGAAGCTTAAAAACAACAGACCGCTGACGCAAATTGTAATGGATCTATTCAAGCTGAAAAAATGGTGAAAGGAAAATGTACTAAAAAGTATTACCACTGGATTTACGAGGAAATTCAATGGTAATGCAGTAGTCATTGAACTAAACAATGCCATTAAATCGATCATTCCTCATCCCTGAACTCAAAATAGCATTCAAGTTTTGCTTTACTCAGGTACAGGCTGTAAGTCATTTTACGCAGTAGCGCAATTAGCTGGTGTTTGAATGAATTTGCTGTAACATAACTTAATTCCGTTTTCTTAGTCTAGTTATCTTATATGCTTCACTTACACGGTGATTGACATTAACAAACTTGACTGTTTGTTTACGAATGAGTTGTATAGGAAAAATGAATTCATTTTATGTAGTACAGTACAGTATTGACGTCATAGATAAGGGCTTTCTGCAAAAAGGCCATGTTTTTATTAGGTCTGTGTAACAACGTCAGCAGAAATTGATTTTATGTTTATGCTTTAGTTGCGCGAATGCTAATGAATAGGCTTTAGTACTTGGCGGAAACACGATGTAGGTTGGTGATAAAATATGCGTTTTATCATTGGCGGTCTGTTTTCCGTATAACTAGAACAGCAATATTGAATGACACTGTTGAGCTTACTAGATAAGATACGTACATACGATGGAAACATTGAATCACATTGAAAGTTGAATGGATGTATTGTTGTGTTTTAATTGGATGGAAGATTTGGAACGCAAGTATTACAATAAATGTACGTGGTTTACTGTTAAACGAATTATCATAAATCATAGATATTGGAACAGAAACAGACGAATAGTTACATAAGCCATTTCTGTACATTCCTTGGGCAGAATAATTATCTAATTCCGTTTAGATGCTGTTCAATAAACACTGAACTGTCTAGAGTCTAGACTTCAGATAGTGGGTTCTTTGGCAAGATCTTTGACAAGACAGGTTGTAGTTACAGGCTGTATTTCCTTTGTAAAATTTCACGCGCCTTATGTCTCATATCTGCAAAATACCGCAATGTTTTCGCTTCTTAGGTTACCGTACCACTTAGGATGTATTGCGAACATTTCATATTCAGCTGACGAGTGAACGCTATTTTAATGTTAAGAGGTTTTTGATTTGTAGTAAAGGTTTCAGTTAGCTTGATTAATAATTACTATCGTCAATACAGGTATTATTTTCGCTTTATCCTCGCGAAATGTACACAATAGCTTTTCGAAGGAAGCGTAATAATCGTTATCACTGCTTACATAGCATACCGAACAACAAAGAAAAGTCTAATTACTGAGATGTGGTAAGTTGGCAGTAGAGATTGGTCAAGCAAATGATGTAATTAAACAATAGCCTGTTGAAGCTTATATAATGTCTTCGAGGAAATTTGCCTCTGGCTACACTTACTGACCTCTATAAATAATAAATAAATTTCCAGATTATTTTAATCAGGTTTATAATAAAAGAATCATGCTTCGGTGCTTATAACTAAAAAGTCAGTAAAATGTGTGGTTCTGTGGAGGAGGAGGAAGAGGAATCGGATGAATAAATACTGATTCAATATGACATCTTAGCAGTCAGTAAGAATATGGGCTGTGATGGGTCAGACAAACGAATGATTAGTGGAATATAATCAAATAATAATTAAACTGATATCAAGAGAGATTTGTACGAAACAGATATAGGTTTGTAGTCTTACTGATTTAATTGCAACGTTAGCGGTTTTCACAGTACGTTCCCACGACTCCCAGTGAGAGGTGAGTTTCTACCAAGCGCATTCTCAGACTTTATGTTTGACGAGTCATATTCGTTACATCTCAGGCCTCAGATCATTTTTAGAAAGCTTGCATTTTTCGAGGAAACGTACGTGAATTGACATTTTTTGTCAGGCTTCATATATATAACTAACTTCTTTCTTTTGTTTCACGGCGATTGTTGATCGTTGTTTGCAGCATTAAGTCGCAGACGGGTTTGTTTTATACTTTTCGTCCTCTGTACAGTTTTGTATATCGCATTTGTTTTGATATTACTATGAAAGAAGTAAACAAATTAGCATCAAAAAATGACAACGAAAAGAAGCATGTTGGAATTGCGCTGGATAGTGACTGGGACGATATTATTGCATCACTGGATCTCGTCGGTAAGGCTATTTCCAAACACCAAAGAAACTCTTACTCCGTTGCGACATCTCGCGGTCAAACACTCCCACGATTGAGGAAGACTTCGCAAAATGATCGACAAGTACTTGATACTTGTTATAACGGTAGCCCAAGAACACCACCACCATATCCCGGGTGAGTATAGAAGTAATAAGTTATACATTTAAATACATTTAAGTGTAACAAATAGGAAAAACACTGTACCAGTTTTCCTTATAAACCTACCTTACTGAAAAGCGTACATTTCGTGAGCGGTATATCACTGTAATGTGTTCGGCTTCATTGTCTACATTCTACAACACTGCCTACGTGTAGATATTCCTCCGCGTCATTTCATTCGCAGATAACATCAGGATAATGAATATGTGGCATCATTCCCTGGGGGAGCAAAGGAATAAGACATGTGAGAACAGGGCCCTAACACACCTAGTCCTCTGTTCTATGACGCTCCAGTTAACTGAACGAAATCCAGAAAACGTACAGTTCTATAAGGTCAAGAGTTAGCGTCAGTCGTCCGTAAATCTCATGTAGGGTTACATCCGTTATCAGTTAAAAATCTTTTTATTAGCAGAAATGACGTAAACGAAATTAAAATGAATTACGGTTATTCTACAAACTTTTCAAAGCTACTAGAGCGTTATTACTTTTGTCCTATTCAATCGAGTCATAAATTTTCAACGTTAACTACGATAAATATAATGTTATTCTTTGATGAAGTGTGCTTTTTGTAGATAATTCATTGTGTACAGTATTCGATAGACACAGGAGACAACGCCTGAGCGACTTCACGGTGTAGGTTACTACTTGACATACTCCGGAATCTTTAAAATAGAAAAACGAATTCTCTTGATCTTAGATTGCTGTTAAGATGATTCCCATTAACTCGGTTAACAACGATTTAAGTCTGCTCTAGTCGTATTTAGGCAGTTGGTAGTGAATAATATTGTATAGTACTTAACATTTATGCATTCCTTAACGAAAAATAAAATGGGCTTCATTTTGAAATAAATTTGCCAGTTAAGGCAAAATCATTTCATCGTACTAAACGAATTTTCATTGATTTAGGTCTTAGGATATCAGGTCTTGGTTTATTTGCGCAATATTGTATTCCTCTGACGGCTATTTACATTTATTACCT
>QXVX01002079.1:4324-30681 GCA_013436065.1 Halocynthia aurantium | reverse complement strand
CACCTAAAATGTTTTTCGTACTTTTTAGTCTTTAGTACTAAACGTAGGCAAAAAAGAACAGAATATTTATGACGTCATTTTTCAGGTTAAGAAGGAGGTTACAAAAATTGTCTTCTTGTAATCTCTCCATTATAGAAAATTTACTTTTGAATCGAAAGTAACTGGTACCGAGAGTATTCTGCAAGTCTGCCAAGTCAAGTCCAAGTTCATCTATAAAATTTAATTCGAGTCGTAACGCAGCATTTTTTTCTAGTCTACGTCATTCATAGAGTTTTAAAAGCGTCGTGTTAGTCATTGTGAGTAAACCCTAAGGTCCATAGAGGAACGAAGAATCAATTCAATTCATATTATATCTCCTTCAGGGATTTGGTCGAGCCTAATGATATTTTTAGATTAATTTCAAATATATCATTGTAATTGGGAATAAGAATACAAAATACTAAATCATAAATATACTCAAGTACGAAATCTCGAGTCTCAATTAAAGTCAAGTATTCACTCTGACTAATATTATAAATGACTTTAGTGATTATTAACATGAATATGTAAGATGATCTTGATCAAAGACTTATTCTCAAAATTAAATTGATGCATACATTCCAGCTTAATTTAATTGGATCAAAACTAATGTTCTTGTGCTGTTTTGAGCTTTAAAATATGGCATGCCCTTACCTATAGGGTATGATGTCACAGCTCCAGCAATTCATTCGGTACAGTACACTACTAGTTACAACAGTAACCATGAAACACAATACAATATGCGGTTTCTGATACTTAGTACAGCGCTGTTCAAACATGTGCCTATTATTTATAGTTCCAGGGAAGGCAACTGCCAGGGAGTGGTGGTATTTGAGTTTTTTAGAAATTGTTTACTTAGCCCCTAGTGTTTGACCAATCTTTCATGAGGACTTTGGTTGATCCAATAGTCTGTGTACATACTGTGATTAAACAAGGTTATAACAAACATTTTGGGAAAGAATAGTGTTTTTTTTTTGAAACGCTGGCGCTAGCTGGGCGAGTTCCTGTGTATGTTTATACATAGAAGAAATTTCGTTTCATATCGAACTCGGTAATGATTGATTGTTCAAAGTGAAACTACAGCAAGCGGACTAAAACAGTATGTTTGTAATATCCAGGCCCTTCCTGGGAAAGCTATGAACGAAAAGGCTTAGGTATAAAGTCAGATTATCATTTTGCACGGGGACAAAGATACAAACAAACTTTCGCGCTTATAGTATAGTTACATGGATTGTATGCATTCGTATCCTGTAAAAACACCACACTCTCAATACAGTACTAATACAATTCAATAATATAATTCGAAAAGGAAGCTTCAATCAAATTTTTAATTTAAAGCAACGAAAAATGAAAACGTGCCTCGTATTCAGGTTCAACTTACTTACTAATTTACGAATATTCCATTCGATTGTGCTCCACATGGTTGTGGTTCATATGGATCGAACGATATTGAATCGAAAAGACCGGTAATTATGAGGTATAGGGAAAATGATTAACTGAAACATGCCTACAGTATTGGTAATGGTATTGGCCTTGGTAATCTAAATTCACTTCGGCCCGTGTGCTAATTAAAATGTAATGAAAAGGAGTATATTACGCTGAGCTCATTAGCAGCGAGTTGTGGGGAACATGACTTAAATAAAATAGACAGATAACCTGACTGACTGTTCTGTTATAGAGTGCATTGCCGTGAAAAGCCAGTAGAACTGAGCCCAGACTTACAGTTATGAGTTAACAACAATCCCTCTGATAAAAGTTACCACGCAAGTATAGCAGTGAGTGAGTTACGAGTATCGATCGTAAGCTGCTTAGTAAATCCTTAAGTTTGAGTCAATTAGCAGTCGGAATAACAGTTTCCTAAAAGCATTCTATACGTTTCATAAGTTTATCGACCAGCAAACTCCGGCCGTTCATAAGGTAGGAACAGAACATCAAATAAATAACTTCTAATTCATTTGTATATCACTCTAAATGTAGAGTACCTATGCAATATTTTTCCTGCATTTATTTGCACTCATTGTCATCGAATGCCAGGCCGTTACTCTAACTGCGACTATTAACCANCCAGTTGTGCTGATATCGAGTCTAAAGTTTCTTCTGGTAAATGACAAGTATAAGACCCAAATCTCTCACGACATTTTTGTTTTCGTTTGTTATATAGCTATTGGATCCCATTTCAAATCGCGTCATCCAATGAGAATTAATTCGAAAAAAAATTCAGTGTTCTGTTTTTGACGGCACTTGAATAATAACTTTTTATCTCCATCTACAAAACGAATATTTCGATAAAAATATGATTATATTTTTAGTTTCCTGGACATATATTTACAGGAATTTATACGGTACATATATATGTATACATCGATATCGATTGGATGCACATCAAGTATAGTGATGAAACGAGGGCGAACTGTAATACATCAGTTGATTGATTTAACATATCAATCATTACATTACAAAGTGAGAGGTGATAATGTGCCCCAAATGAACCATGCTTTACACGCAAAAGTCTGATTAATATCACAGAATGATGTGATCCAATGTGAACATGGGTCGATATTGCGAAAAAAGTAGGAACTCGTCAGCTCTAACAGACAGTAAACAGTTGCATATCGTTAAAGAGATCGGTTACGTGTATGCTAATAGAAAACAGTGTAGTTAATGTACAGAATTTATGATTTCATAGAAAGTTTATAGTGTGTGTTGGTGTCAGTCTGGTACGAACCTGACTTAGCTCAACATTGTTTTATTTCGATGTTTGTTAAATTGAGGGGTTGCTGTAGTTTGGTTTTACTCATCCTATTAAATCTGATATAACAATTCTATGATATTGGTGACAGACCCAGAACCCACGTCCCGCTGGGGCGGGAACCCTCGAAGTCAATCAATATGTATTCCGAAATTACTATCATGCAATGCGTTTCGGGAGGCTACACAATGTTACCGTTTATATTTAGAAAACAAAGAGAATCTGGCAGCCAGAAAGACAGGAGAACGATGAGTAACAGTATAGTTAGTAACTGCATTGTACATCCAAGAGAGGTCCAATTTCTTTTAATCTGTATTCTACCTTTCCCCCTTTTGATTCAAAAGCAACAAGTGAGGAGAAGAGTCGAATTACAAGATTCCTGAGTAAATCTAATAATAACGTAACCTTATGAAATACAGTCAAATGTTCATCGTCGAACATATATTTAACGATCCACATCTTTGATGACTTCTCGATGAAAATAAAAAGTTAATGAGGTTCGTTCTAACTGTGTCTCACGGGAAATTGAGTGCTTTCAGTCCGCGCGTGAATTAAGATTTGTGACAGAAAACACGACTTGATTACTCCAGATCAATTTTAATTCCGAAAAGCCCGTGACGCCTTCCCTCTGCCAAAATAGCAAGTATGTGAACTGTCCGAGAAGCTTTTATGCAAATATAGCCCCTACATCGCGGTACTTGTCTCCGCCGTCAAAAAACACCTCCGTAATCGAATATTCATCGACTTTCCGTCGGGCTGTTTTATTGCATTATCGGAAGATATCCGTATTCGAAGAAAGTATATGACGGTATATCCGCGATTTGGGAAAACTATTCCCACTGGCATAGAATCCATTATTTCTCATGATGAAAACGAATTACGCATAGAGAAACTCAATCGCGTCCCCAAGGCAGGCAAAGAAAAGAAGGAGATTTTCAGACGCTTTCCACTATTCGTTCGTTTCAAGTTGTTGTACTGGTTAGTGGTACACTGAGGTTTTTCAAGAAGTTAGAACGAGGTAAACGCGAGTGGTACCATAGTAGCAGATATCAATTTAAGCTACTTGCTTAGTTAATTATGTGTATGTGTGTAACCTTCTCAACAAATGAAGGACAAGAGAATAATAATACCATACTGCCTACTTGAAATACCTTTTCGCTAATACTAAGGATTTCAATTTGCGATGTTTCTCAATACTATAGTATTTCGCCTATATTTCGTTTTTCAGCAAGCTATTAAATAGGCATTTACTGATTTTTCAATATGAAAACTACATTCTGGATGTGAAGTTTATTCAGTCAGCTTGGGATTTCGCTTTAATACACCGTCAAAACACGACGATCACACACCAACATGCCGTTTTATCGAATTTGCTGCCCGAAGAAGAAGGATTCTATAAACGGGGTCGGAACCTACAAAAATCACCAGGAGGAGATTGAAAACCTCAAGAAAGACAATGAAGATTCCACGAGAAAGTATGAGATGCTTAAGGCAGAACTCAAGGAGAAGGAAAAAGAATTAGAGGTATGAAGCAGCTATATTATGCTATTTGTACCTATTGAGCAGAAGAAATATCGAGTTGCTCATTCCCCAAATCACACGGCCACTAACTTAATTCCCTTTGAACCTATATAGTGCGATGCAACAAACAAAGTATAGGGTTTATCACGCGCTTATCGATCTGTGCACGCCTCTATAGGTATTATCACAGAGTTAAATATAAAACCCATCAAGAGTCTCTTGGTCTGTTTAATCCGGAGACTTCTAACGGATTTCTCAAACAGCTTTACTAAGAAATATGTTTTAACTAGCTGTGTGTATCCAGAAATCACAAAATTCAATGAATTTCTCCACTAACGCCCACTCAGGGCAGTTTCAAGTCTCTTCCTTACTATGACTCTTTTTATATTCACTGGGCAACCGAAATTCTGAACATCTGGATCAGATCTGAAAGAGATTTCAGGCTCAAGGAAACCATAAAAAATATATCACCTGTCCATTATTTTACTTCTAAGGTAAAAAATAAGGAAATCTCAGAATTTCGAGGATTTCAAGAAAAATTTCGTATCATGGAAGAGAGATACGGAACCTTGAATAGAGAATTGGCTGTAAGTGCAATCCGGCACGGGTCGTGTGTAATTATAGTTTGCTATTTGAAGTCTCACGCCCAGTTATACGCCTGGAATAGTCAGGCGCAAGATAGCCCAGGCCTGCTAAACTGACGGCTTTGAAATGTCTCTTGCAAAGTGGTCAAACATAGTGAATAGTCCAAATGATTAATTGTGCAAGTGAATGAATCAAATGAAATTTAATTCGAAAAAATCCGCTAAGATCAAATCTAACGGTACTTAGGGTTTAAACCCGTGATCAATTTCATTACAATTCAATACTTCAACTAGAAGTACGCATCGTATTTCACAACACCACATCACCCTGCAATTCTTTTAGTCCAGAACAAATTATGATTGCTCATTTACCCTCTACATTGCTCATGAAATTAACGTTCTTATAAAATATATGTATATATGTTTTCCATTAATTATTTCCACTACATTTCATATAATTCAAATTCATATTAGTCATCAAAGTTCATGATTCTTTGAAGACACAGGAGAGGTTAAACTAACCTACAACACTCAGAAAGTACAATAGGTCCTCAAATAAATCGTTTTGGTCTAACGTTGATGAGAGAAAATGTTGAATAAAAAAGAATAAAAATTATTTGTTTTCTTAACGTCGTTTCACTTAAAGTCGCAGTTCTCGAAAACTTATCCACTACGTTAAGTGAGGACCTGCTGTACTTTCTCTTAATTTGTCACAGATTCACGTTAGTGGTTAGAGTTACCAGACTGGATAATTCAGTATTCAGATTCAGTAAACAAAACTATTCAGTGAAGAAAATTCTCTCTTATCTCATTGAAATCTGACTTTACGGTATTAAGCCACTACCTTAATCAAAATATTTTTATTGGTTTTTGTTCAAATGATTTTTATAAAAGTGTTATATTTCAATTGGTATGGTAAATTGTGTGTTTTATTTTAATTTTATTACAAATAAATTTTATTTAAATTCATAGATACAAAGAGATCACATTGGAAAACAGGAAATCGAATTCCACAAACTACTTGAATTGAAAGATGAGGAACTAAAGAACATAAAACAGAAGTTACTGTCCGTTGTGAGTAAAATAATAGTTTTATTAGTTTTATCTACATGGTTGTTTGCTACTACATTTTTTTACTTAATATGTATTTCTATCACAGATGCCAAAACCTGAGAGCAATAAGCCGAGAAAAAGGGAGCCAGTGATACCGGAAAGTCAAAGTGACAATGACGCCGTAGCCACGAAATACCATAAATCCGTAGAAGAAAAAGAATTTTTAAAAGAGGTTAGTTGTAGTCCAAAGCTCTCAATGTCTACCCTTACCGTCATGTACAGTATAGGATTTGAATTACGGAAGATTCGAACTCAAAACTAATTTGGAATTTCCGTTTTTAATCTGTTCATAATCAGAATTGTGTGTGATACTGAAGAGTTACGTACATTTACATCTAGCGCCAATTTATCAAATGTTTGTCTCAGTATATGGTTTTAATTCAACTTACTCTTTAATATAATAATACGCTAATGATGAAAAATGGAATTACAGCAGACTATTGGAAATTGAGAGAGAGAGAAAGATATATGTGTGTATAAATATGAAATATATGAACGTAATGACGACAGTGGGGCGTTGTTCTTACTGACGCCGACGAACCGCGAGTCGAGTGTCGCGCAACTCGAATTTTGAAATGATGGGCTTAACGACAATCGGTTCGCAAGTTCGTGCATTTATTACTCGGGGACTTCCTACTTTAGTTACTGTAAAATACTTGGATTAAATATAATCCGTTACATGTCAGGGGTTTCATTAAATTTAATAGATTGCTGAGCCGGTTTTTCTATTGCAGGCTATCTACACTAACGATTTCTTCAAGCACTATAATCAAAACCAAGTAAAGGAAATGGTCGAGTATATGCACCTGAAAGGTTTTCCTCAGAACGATACCCTAATCAAGGAAGGAACACAAGGCGACCGCTTCTATATTCTGCAGCAGGGTGAATGTGATGTATGGCAGGTAAAGAACTATTTCGTATATGTAGTACTGTACTTCAATACTTCAGTGCATCAATATATAGATCACTGCCATTCAACAGTATTGGATTTAAAAATTCCATCGTAAACTCACCAGTTAGGTACAGTTAGTAAAGTAGAAGGAAACGCTGCTGCATGTGAAATCATGTTGATCATGATCATATTATACAATGAAAGCTCATTACGTCGACGTTGGATAGCTCGAAACTCCACTTAGCTCGAAGTAATTTGCCTAGTCCCCTTGACTTCCAGCTAACGAACTTTTGCTAGATCTATAAAGAGAGAACAACAGAGTTTGCGGTGACTCTTCTATTGTTTTTTTAATGGTAATTTGGTTATATCGATCGAATAAGTTTACAGGAGGGGGTGGATCTTGAACTAAACGCTATTTGCCCGTATTGGTACCGGTATTAACATATAGAAATAATGATAAAGAGGAATATATATAAACTAGTGGCGCAGGTCCTACAAGATCTGGTACGTATTATTCATGAAAACAATGAGAAGTAATATTAGATTTGTAAATATAATTTTCACATTTATTTAAAGGAAAGTCGTCATTTGACGGTCATGAAACCCGGAATGGCATTCGGAGAATTAGCCATTCTCTACAACTGCAAAAGAACTGCAACCGTAAAAGCTAAGACACCAGTGAAGGTATGGTACTTGGAAAGACCAGTTTTTCAAAAGCTCATGATGAAGACGGCGAAGAGTTATCGTTCAGAATTCCGTGAGGTGAGTGAATTAGGTATCAGAAACATAAGTTGAAACGTGGCATACGGGGTCAAACTCAGCTGCCTTGTACCACAACACAAAATCCCACACAGGAAAAAAAGATCGGCGCTCAGTGTTCGTTTGCTGCAGTGGAGCACATCGAATTACGCTTTGTAAGATTTCCAGACCTTGGTTCGGCAATTCCTTTATCTAATTACCAGTTATGGAGCAGTGTTTCTCATAGTCCTAAGTCACAGTCATTCCCTTGTGTCCCAAGTTTCTTCTATTTCATGAAACGATTTGTGAAACTACGAGCTAATTTGATAGCTATAGGTTCATTTTGGAATGATATAAGAGTACAGATTACATTCTTTCCCAACTTTCAGTTCATCTCCTAGCTGAAAATTTTCAATAATCTGACTTGGTAACGTCATATATTCCTAGCTCGTGCAAGACACCCCGCTACACAAATTGACGCAAAGCAAACTCGGAAAAATCGCTGATGCCGTAGATCAAGAGGAATACGACAAACACGCCTACATTATACGACAAGGGGAAATCGGCAAAACCTTTTACATCATAAAAGAGGGTGAAGTCGACATAACAGTACTAAAAGAAAACAGTGAGGGCGGGGAGAAGACCCAGACCTGGGTAAGGAGTCTTGGCAAAGGGCAATGTTTTGGCGAGATGGCACTACGCAAAGAAGCAGGAGACAAGAGGACGGCGAGCGTCATAGCGAAGTCTGAAAAAGTAATTTGCCTATTGCTCGACAAAGAATCCTTCAATCGACTCATCCGTAGTGTTGACATGGGATGGGAAGACAAAAAGCGACCGTCAACAATATCGGCTATATCACATAAGATATCTGTAATATCTGCCATCGATATGCGCGATGAAGCTTCCTCAACAATGTCCTCTAAATCAGAAAAGATATCTGTAACTGCCAACGATGTGAATAATGGAGCTTTTCCAAAGGAACCAGACCAAAAATCTGCCCGACAGGGCAGGCGAGTAACTCTGGGAGAAGCCACTCTTCAAGATTTCAGTTTCGTAGCGATACTAGGCCAAGGAGGTTTCGGAAGAGTTGAGCTTATACAGTGGAATAAAAAACCAGAAAAAACGTTTGCTCTTAAGTGTATGAAAAAGGTAATATTCCAATTATTTATTACAAGGGAACCTCCAGTAATAATTATATTAACAACAGTGAGCTGTCAAATATAACGTCTGTATTGCAAATTTCCTCTCAGGACAAACACACCTCTAACCCAGAGCTGATGAAGTTTAATCATAAAATAAAAACACTACTCCAAATTTAACCCTTAAAACCCCTCTGAATCATACTGATTGAAACAGTGTAGGGCTTTGGTTATCCTGGTTCAACGCTTAACACGTAAAGTAGATAAGTAAGTATGTCTTTCACCATTCGCCCTCTGCAGAGTGCACTCTCGTCTAATGCCCTCACAGCCTACACGTATACGTATAACATGAACAATACTATAGGGGATTGTTTTTTTCTTCTATTAGATTGTTTTGGTTTGTGGTTGGGAATTGTTGTTAATGTTAGAATCAAGGATTCGGGATTGGGGGTGTGTTATAAATATTTAAATTCAAATAAATGCGAAGTGAAATTGAATTAAACGCGTGCATGCTATTCTCATAGATGAATATCTCGGTTTTTAGAGTCATATCGTGGAGACCAGACAAGAAGAACACATCTACTCCGAGAAGAATATTATGATGAAATCGAACAGTCCGTTTATCGTGCAATTGTACAAAACGTATCGAAATGACAGGTTATTATTTCAATGTCTAACTCTCGACTACTCCATCGTGATAAAACTTATATATTACATTAAATTTTGTTCATTAATATAGTAGGAAAGCAAAAGGCTGAAACGTTTGCTTGTAATATGTCTTTATCTGCAGGTACGTGTACATGCTAATGGAAGCCTGTTTGGGAGGAGAACTATGGACAAGATTGCGAGACGAAAATCATTTCAGCGATTCCCGTTCAAAGTTTTACACTGCGTGCGTTGTTGAAGCACTCGATTTCCTGCACAGGAGAAATATCGTTTACAGAGATTTAAAGGTACAGTTCATAGGCTCATATACCAATAGTGGAATTTTAAACTTTTACAAAATAATATAAAATCTATTGTATATTGCACTGTAGCCTGAAAATTTACTGTTGGACAATCGAGGTTATGTAAAAATAGTCGATTTTGGATTCGCCAAGTCGATCAGCAGTGGTGAAAGAACGTGGACGTTTTGTGGAACACCTGAATACGTGGCGCCTGAAATTATCCTCAATCAGGTATAACGGCAAACCAGTATCAAGGATCTAATTTGTAATAATACTAATCGTACTTGTCTTTCTGAAGGGCCATGACGTGGCAGCTGACTATTGGGCGCTCGGGATTTTGATTTTTGAATTCCTAACAGGCAACCCACCCTTCAATTCAGCCGATGCAATGAGAACTTATAGGATGGCACTGAGAGGAATTGATGCTATTGATATGCCGGTAAGAATGAATCACGGAATAACAAAATGTAGAGTTAGAATGTTAGATAGATGTTAATTTATTGAATAGTTAGACTGAATAATTGTGAATAAATAAAATTTTTACTGATCCCTGAATAGTTCAAATAGTCTGATTTAAATATGCTTATTTTTGGCGGAATGAAAATGTAATTTTGACGCAATTCTTTTGATATGAATACTTTACTGTTGAAATCAAAATAAAGACTCAAGAAGGAAATAAAACAAACACGAAAACCCAACCCAACCCAAACTTTTCTCTTTAAAAATCGCTATCCTATGAGATAACCGTACCGATAAAAATAAACTTTTCGTATCACAGGTTTCAATAAAGAAGCCGGCTCAAAATTTGATACGAAGACTTTGCCGCGAAAACCCATCGCAGAGATTGGGCAACGATAAACGAGGCATCAGTGGCATCCGGGATCACAAATGGTTTGCTGTAAGTAAACCGTATTTGGGGGAATATATACTTATACAAAACGGTAGAGGGGGGAGCCTAAAAACATTCGGACATTGCCCTATTGCCTCGGACGGCTCGGTTTGAAATAGGACGCTAGCAATTGTCACGGAAAAACTCCTGCCTCTGTCTTGGATTCTCCTCTAAATGTTGTTCCGAGAACCTTTTTGTATTTATCGAGAAGTGGAAGCTATATTATCAGATTTAGGTGAAGGTAATTCAGACCGCTTTGAAGACCTATTGCGAGACGGCGGTTTCAAGGAACGTTTCTAAGGCGTTACAGAAAAATGTTTATAAAATGTCAGGGACGTTTAACAAACATTTAAATTAAATATTAGTGAGAGCGGAGAAACGGTAATATTAATAATTTGAGGGTCGGTTCAGAGGTAGACTGGAATAGACTAGCATTATAACATTAGTTGCAAAGTTACTAACACCTACTGATATTCAACAGGGATTCCACTGGGAAGGTCTTCAAAAGGGCCTATTAAAGGCAGAATATGTACCCAGTATTTCCGGACCGGAAGACGTGAGCCATTTCGACGTGTTCGTTCGCGAGGACGAGCAGGTACCTGTAGAAATTTCTGGCTGGGACAAAGACTTCTAGAACAGGACCAGTATTACAAGCTTCCTAAAATTTAATTGTAATTTTGAATTTAAAACCTATATAATGCTCGTCAGCACCACTGACGCAAAACAATCGCTTAGAATGGCGAAACTGATGTATCTTTACTTTCAATCTTTTTTTTCAATTTTTCGTGGCTTTTTATCACTGTGGGTTCCTAAACGGCGTCGAGTACTAGAGAATATATTCGCCGTGAGTGAGATTTGTGTAAACACAAGTGTCACCACACAGAAGTCGCAAAGCACTATAAGCGTAAACCACCTAGGAACCGGCAGCCTAAAGGGAGTCTCTCCTTAAACCTTTTTTTTTGATTGTCCTATGCTTTCTGAATCTAGAATATATCACTGTACAGTATTAGTTGAAGATTTTAATGTATATTCTAAATAGATTTACCTTCTGGAATCTTACACAAAATCGAAAGTTATCACAGCTAAGAACAGCCGACTGAAGGCTATACAGTAATAGTGTTTGTGATTTTTAGTGTATTCCTCCAGTACTGCAACATAAGCCATGACTCACGCCATGGTTATTCGTTATCATCTGCCACAATAATCAAGTATTGTCTTATATATTGAGAGTTTCTGAAACTGTACATGATATTAGTCAAAAGAATCACAAATACTTTCAAATTATTCATTATTCCAAATTGAAATCCGATGCGTGCATTTGTTTCTATGAAGTAATAAATATTTTAGGTTGTGAAATCTTTAAACTGAAGTTCTTGCTTAGTGAAATGTACTGAAAAGGTATATGTTCGAAAGAGTTGATCGGGGAGCGAGATTTTAATTCCTCGAAAATTTCATGAGACAGTTGACTGTTCGATATAAATATATATCGATATAAAATGTCAAAGGCCAGGTACGTATATACGCAATTCTATTTCCATTCAGTATTCTAAAATACTACTGACGGAGTATGTGTATTAAACACAAATACAGTGGAACTTAATTGAATTTATACAAGTTATTTTTTAGTCCATTGCGTGACACGTTAGGTCATAATTCTTAATGATAGTTTCAATGATATAACCAGTATGCCCGAGGGCAGATATGTCGCGTCACTTGTACTAGAAAGACTTGTTTTCTTCGACTGATGATTATTCCTTATTCAGAAGTTTGACAGGTTTAGAGAATTACAGTTGTACTAGCAGAAGAACAGTGTATTCATTCCCTTCGTTAGTATGGAGTCGTACTTGTGTTTGGAAGCACGGTTATTTCATGTATGTTCGTGTACTATATTCATTACTGATTTTGTAATGTAGCATTGGAAAATTGACTGTGGTGAACGCCCGTAAAGCAATGCTGAAATCATGATGACAATAGTTTACTATTAGTACGCATAGCAAGCATTATGATTTACATGTTGGTATAATTTATAACTAATCGCAAGCATTCTGTTCTCAGTGGTGTGTTGATATTCAATACTATAAAATAGCTCTGTATTAGTACACTTCGTTTATACGACTAATATCTGTGATATCATGCATCTGAAGGCAGTCATTCTTTTGGGAGGGCCTCAGAAAGGTAAGTGTTAGACCAACAATATAAGTAATGGTATATATCATCGAATCATATAGTAACGATTTTTCAATTTGGTGGAACTCCGAAATTTTTACTTAACATTCGTGACGTGGCATTCTACCAATACCTTTTCTATTACCATTTACGATTTTTGACGCCTTAATATTGATACTATTCACTAATTATAAGTGGTACCTGGTTGCTGTACCTATCAAGTAATTAGACACGTCTAAGATCTAAGCAAAATAGGCAATTTATTATGTTTTCATTGCCACACTTGGTTTTTTACAGGCACCAGATTTCGACCACTTAGTTTAGACGTTCCCAAGCCTCTGTTTCCCATAGCCGGATTTCCCATGGTCCACCATCACATTGAAGCTTGCAGTAAGGTAAGTACTGGCAGACGTGAATGCGATTTACGACGTTTCACATTACAAAAACTAGCATAGCCATTAAACAGGACTAGTGGCAATGCGTAGGCCTATCTATTTTTTCTCTATTCCGTTGAACTGGGAATCCCTTCTTCCTTTCACAGATAACTGCGATAAACGAAATACTCCTCATTGGATTTTATCAACCAACCGAGGCTCTAAATCGTTTCATAAGGAGACAGAAGCAAATTATTTCGAAACCAATAAGGTAACAAAACAGAAAAAGACTTTTTGCGTTCATAACAATCGACATTATCAGGTTGTGTAACAGATTTAGAGTTAAACTTTATTCTGTTCAGTTATTTACAAGAATATACGATGCTGGGTACTGCCGGTTGCCTGTACCACTTTCGGGATGTCATTATGAGCGGAGCGCCGGAGGCGTTTTTTGTCATGTTCAGTGATGTATTTTGCGACTTTCCGCTGCAAGATATGATTGAATTCCGCGAGAAATACATGCAGTACGTTATTATGTCAGCACAGGTAAATCTACACGAATTGAATCCAAAGGTTCACGAGAGAACGTATTTTCATTTTTTCGAGTATTTTTCTAATATTTTTCATCATACTGCAAAATATAACTATGAATTGCTTGTTCAAATGAAGTAATGAAAATCCATTTTCGGGTAAATATATGGCAATATCGATATTTTTGAACAATTATTTCGTGACAGTTAAATATCTAACAAGACTTTAAGAGCAGGTGTGACGCAAAATCGATAGTGTATGCATATTATATTTTCTCTGTCTCTGAATATTTTCTCCAACAGTTAAACCATATTTATCATATTTGTCAACAAGGTACCGAAAGAACAAAGCACTAACTACGGCTGTTTGGGTATTAACCGTAATACGAACGAAATTGTTCACTATATTGACAAGCCGGAAACTTTCGTCAGCAATGACGTCAATACTGGAGTCTATCTATTCACTATGGAGATTTTTCGAGACATCGGGAGACTATTTCAACGAAAACACAGACCAAGCATTGTTGAGTAAGATGCTCCACATATTACAAGTGTACTGAACAAACCTACTTTTTACTGACCAGCAACGGCTGATTTGCTACTAAATGACGATGGATGTATATCACAGATATGCCATTGGTTCATATTTAGTCCCAATCCATTGTCATTTAGTCACTTAGAAAGACGAAACTACTAAATTAGATTCCAAATGCAGCCTCAGACAATGGATTCATATAACATCATATAGATTGTAGGGAGTTAATCTACAATTTGGCAGGACTGATATTAAATTTACATTTATTCATAGGGATCTGACAGATTACGCTGGTGATCTTCAGCTCATTGCCGATGCAGAAGATAACAGAACTAATTTATCTTCTCTTCATCTTGGACGAATATTCTTAGAAAAAGAAATATTCCCCAGTTTGGCGGGAAAGGGAAAGCTATTTGCTTTCAAAACCGAAAGGTTCTGGATGAGCATCAAGTCAGCTGGGTAAATATAATAAATTAATTTTTATTCAGTATATTCACAGACAGCCGTGTGTTTGCTATTCTACTGCAAGTATTAACATGAACTGCAATTACAACGGCTCCACATGATTGCGAAAAACTTCGGTTACCAGACTCTGTACTAAAATGATCAGCAGCTGTTATGAATGAATGTATTAATGAAATGTGGTCACCAGAGAAAGTAGAAAATAATTTCTCCTGTAAACTGAACAGATCTGCATTATACGCGAATCGCGCCATATTGGAATCATACAAGAAGACTCATCCAGACAGATTGAGTGACCATCCAAGTTGCATAGGGACAGTATCTATACACAGAACGGCTGAGGTCGATCCTACAGCAGTGGTGAGGAGAAATGTTTATAACGAATACATAAGACAAATGAAAATATTATATAATGCATATTTATATCTGTGTTATTTTACGTAATAGCTCGGACCGCACGTGACAATAGGAGCTGGAGTCGTCATAGGACGAGGAGTGAGAGTTAAAAATTCAATGGTGCTGGAAGGAGCGACTTTAAAGGTAAACCTGACAAGAATTCTTTCTAACAATATACAGTAGTAATCTAATGGTATGATGACCAATGTTAGAATTGATTGATTAGGGACAAAATTCCGTAACTAAAAGTTGTCTGGTTGTTGTAGGATCACTGCTGCATACTCAACAGCATCATCGGCTGGCATTCGGTTGTTGGTGAATGGTCTAGGGTGGAAGGTACACCAACGGAGTTGGATCCGAACGCTCCACACGCTACTACGGATAATTTTTATTTATTCGACGCCGATGGGCGCCTGAGACCATCTATTACAATACTTGGTAAGTGAATACGCGCTCTGAAAAACAACCCATTTCCCAGAACATGGGACAAAAACCATACATATATGATTGTCGCCTCCCCTTAAGTTAACTTTCTGTCGGGTTAGGAGTCTGGTCTGAGGCCTCATGCTATCTCCCACCGAAGCATGATCCAAATAATTTAGACTGTGACAATCTTTCATTGAAATGAAGAGGAGCCGGAATGAAACTGTCTTGCGTAAATATACATATACTGTACAGTATGTCAAATTGAATGTCGCGCAACAAAAATACAGTAGTGTATGCAGAGCGACAAAAATGGGGACACGAAATGTATAAACTCAATCCCAAGTTGCCATGACAATTCAGTAAGCATGTGTCAAACAGTACGGGCATGTGCAAAGTAAGGTAGAGCCCAAAGACTGTTATATGAGCGGGCATACTTTTTTTTAGGTCGGGACGTGACAATTCCACCGGAAATCGTGATCCGCAACTCGATAGTGATGCCAAACAAAGATTTACAGCGCGGATTCAAAAACCAAATTCTATTGTAATGATATCAAACTGAATCTTCACCGACGAGTGAAGATTATAACCGACGCAAAGTACAATGACTCATCATACCTTGGACATACTACTTGTCTTTGGCCGAGTTACTACTGTAAGAAATAATCCTCCCGAGTATTTTTGTAAACTTGTATCTATTTAAACGAATAAAGTACTTACGAGAAATTTACACACTCTAGCGAAGATTGAAAATTACACACAAGCATAGTCCATAGAATTCCAGGTCTAGTGTTTCCGGTCAAACTTCGTAAGAATAGCAGGATGTCGCAAGCACAGGCAAGTAGAACTAAATCATGTATCGGACAATACAGCTTTGTGAATTTAAACTTAATCGTAAAATACTCAAAGAATACGATACATTACCATAAATAGAGCTATTTGCAAGATGCAATAATTTCAATGCAGGTGTTCTTTTAAAATACAAACGGGATACTTCTTCTCGTGTAGTCATCAGTGATATGAACATCCAGTGTGAAGAGGGCAAGAAGACCAGAGAATTTTTTCAAACAGAAATAAAAGATGACATTGTATTTTCATTGCGTTTTATAAAAAAAATATAACAGTGACTGAAGATATTCATCATAATATTCCTCATCCACAAAATCCAGTATATCCTCAATTCCATCTACACATGGTTAAAGTCAGTTTCCCATTTGATACAATCCTCAACAGTGCAGGCATAGAAGATCCAATCTATCCAGCCTATCTTGGAATTAACGTATTAGAGCAAAATACCATTGCAAAACCAATTTTGAGCAGTATGTTTACCTTTCATGCCTGATAAAAACACCACGTTCATGAATCTATTACGACACCGTTCAATTTTCATTCCCAGAAGATGGCTTTATCACAGCAGACAATATCGGTGTCCCTGAATGCAAATTCTTGATGGTATTTTTTCTTTTTTTCTGCTCGCGTTTGAAATCGTGGTTCTTCTTCCTCTTCTCCAGTCTGTCCTTCAACTCTGCTTCTTGTTTCTCAAGTTTGATCTGGATTGTAAAAAGGCATATGAAAATGGGAAAGAATTAAAAAATTATTATGAAAAATGGACCTAATAGAATGATGTACAGATCTACATAACATCAAATTATTCCCACGCTATACCCAAGAAGATTTTACATCATAAACTCGACGAACTCTCAGATTCTGGCTAAAAAAAACGCAGGCATTTTAAGGCAATACACAGTACAGGTAGAAATGCATATAATTACAGCAACACAATATCTGTGAAAACGTGAAGTAAATTGAAGAGCATACCTTTCTCTTCAAATCTTTTCTCTTCTGGATGCGCTCCTCCTCGAGCTTCCGTAACTTTTCTTCCTTAGCTTTCTCGGCAATCTCATCTTCTAGCTTTTTCACTTCCTCCTGCTGAGCAACTGACTGCAATTGCAAAAAATAGAGTTGAATTTTTATGATCAAAGGGCAGTCAGTATTATATTTGCTTCGTTTTTAATTGTATAGTGCCAAACACTGGCAAGGATTGATGTCAGGTTTAGTTCAAGTTAAACCCAGGTTATTCAATAAACCAACAGGTATATCGAAGCTCTGGCATTTATTCTGTCAAGTAATGCTAATAGACAAGATCATATAAAAGCAGAGATATATTCAATATGGAAAATACCAACCTTGACTCTATCCAGAAGCGCGCTGAGCAGACGAATAGCCTCTAACTTCCTTTGTGCAAGCAAGAGCTTCCTTTCCTCCAAGGCGATTCTCTTAGTGAGTTTCTCTGCCTCTTCCTGAGCTCGTTTCTCCTCTTGTCTCTTTCTTCTTTTCTCTTCTCTTCTGCGTCTTCTATCCTCCTGGTCTCTGACTTTTTCTATTTGTCTCATTCTGTATATCGCCATACAAAGTTGTGCTCAAATGAATAAAAATCTTAATCCTAATAATGATACTAACATAGGAGGTCTAATAAAAAGTCACAAACTGTATTATACATTAGATTTGCTTAACTAAATAAGATGATTAATAAAATCAAACAAGGAACTCACTTTTCAGCAAGAACTCTTTTTTCTTCCAATTCTCTCTCCTTTCTCTTCTGTCGCTCTCTCTCTTCTTGAAGCTTCTCGATTTTCTTCTTTTCTTGAAGTCGATGGGAGATTGACCTGGCAGACAGGTGCTTCGTGCGATCGAAGTCAACCTAGATTAAAAACAAAGCATAATACTATTTTAGTGCAAATTCCTCTAAGAAAGAATGACTTGACATATCCTGAAAGACGATAGAAAAGATTTGTTCAAACAAGACACATAATTAAACAGCAATATGATCAACTGCGCTATGAAATTCCAACTAGAGAACTTGAGCATCTTACTTTAATGGTAGCAGCTATCGCTTTACCATCACTTTCTTTGAGGACGAGCTTCTTTCCTCTCAATGTGTCCATGCACTTCGCAAAGCCAATATATTCTTTATACTGGACGAAAGCTTCAAAATTTAACCTTGAACCATAGGAAAACGTTTTGAAGTTTGATGGGGCGCTGGGCTGCAACATGACATGAAAATTATATATACATACAAAATACCAGAGAAGCAGTGGTAGCTATACTGAAAGCACAGATTAAAAAATGTATACTTAAAGAGAAAAATAACACCTGAATTTCTGAACGATATGGATCCAGAAGCGGAATGTCAATGTTGCGAATTTCTCCGAATGTGACAAAGCATTGAAAGAGTGAACTTGCATTAACAGTTGATTCTCCCTGACAAGCGAATAAAATAAACGCGGAAAATATTAATCGCAGTTACACGACTATTACTATGACTTACTAAAGAGTGTAACTTGAATCATAGAATATAGACAAACAGTACATACAGATGAAAAAAACTAGAATATATACAGTCTAAATACCTACTCTAAAATAATGAGCTAGTAACAAATCAAAGCAGTAATAGCATAGCACTAATTACCTTGGGGGTGAAAAATTTGCACGGAATATTGCTCAGGTGAACAGTATCCGGCCTCTCGCCTGGCTGAGTTTCATCAAAGTCTTTTGAATCCCTGAAAAATGAATCCCAGTCATGCCTGGAGGGAAAAGGGATCTTGCTTTCACCGCATGTTATCTGGAATAAATCAACACGACAATTTAGTGAAAGCTTACTTTATTGCATTTTTTTTGTGTGATTCACACTTTATCTGCAATGAAAAAGGGTATTTAAATAATCCCCGCACGTAGTAAAATAATTTGTAACAATACAAGTATAAAATGACAGCTAAATTCCAATAATAACTTTAATTACCTTCAACAATCCAGCACACCCAGACAACTTGATGTGTTTGCTATCCAACATAGAAATAAAAGTCGAGACCAGAGATTTGTTCTCAACTTCGCCTTCAAACCTGCAAGGAAAATCGCAACAAAAGTAAGACTGTGAGTCTATTTCCACAGCATGAATAGATAAGTAAAATGAATGTAGTAAGAAAATACAATTCTAGGCAAACCAAGTAATAAAAAAGGGTTTATTGAAAAATTAATGCTACACAGTTGTATCCATACAATGACATCACGTTCATTCAAGAACGCTCGTTATACCTGACAAAATCCAATGTACTTTTCCCAACCCGTAGCAAAGTAAATTGATTGGGCATGCACATTGACTTCAATTTCTCCATGACTTCCCAGTTTGATATTGTCTGTCCCGCAACCTATACAATGCAAAAGATTAACTGAGAATGAGATTATTCCAAAGAGCATAATTTAAGAAATTTTTCAAATAAGCTACCCACTGATGAACAGATGTTGAATAAAATATCAATTTCTCTGAACATGAAATGGGCATTAGTTAGCCATCTTTAGCACGTAACCACGTATTCGTTACTATTTATATTCTGCTAGCAATTATTTAGCTTCATCCCGCAAATACTTTCCTACAACATCAACACCTACCTTCAACTGCGGAAGGGCTACGCATATGTTTACTTTTGCGAAGGGCTTAAGGAGGATATTCTGCAAAGGACACAAGCTCGCTCCATCCGATAAGTCGCTGACAAGCGAAGTATTCATATTCCAAACCCTTTGTAAACAGAATAATAAACAAAGAAATAAATCGGTTTGTTTTATAAAGACATTTCTCTTATACTGAAGTTGACGGACGAATGCAATCTGCGATCACACATCTGACCAATGAGGCGTAAAATTCATCCTTGTAACACAGGTTCACGTAGGTCACAATTTGAAGGCCAAGAAATGACATGTTTTGTAAACTCTTGCCCCTTATATGCCCAATAATTCTTAATAACGAGTATTTTAAATTTTATTTATATACACAATCAAATACAGACCTCTAATGTAACGAAAACTGCTGCGATTGCGTGTCAAAACTTTTATTGCTTGGACGGGAGTACATTGTAAACGACGGAAGAGAGTACAGCTAGCACAAAAAAGGCTAATGTAAGCTGATATCGGTTAGGAAAGGAGAACTCTTGTTCATTATATACAGAATGGAGCAGCGATCTATTCCGAGGGTGTTCATCAGTGGATATGCGTTATGTAATGCCTGTATGTTTTAAAATGAGCATGCATGCATGCAAGAAAAGTAAGTACATTTGTAGTTCAGTTGCAGGTGGAGTGCCTCAGATGTGCCATTTTAGCGAAGTAATTACAAGTTAATGCATGAGCGGAATGCAGAAACAGTTTATGAACAGTTTTAGCGTGAATCATCCATCTATTGCCATATGACTTTTGTTTTCCGTTGTATTTTATGATTCAACTTATGAAACATTGTCGTTTAAATGGACTTAATTGTCGCCACATAGAATTCGGATGCAGATTGTGGACTTCACTGATCTAATGGCAAACAATTAGGTGAATTTAAACGACATTCCTTGCCTATTCGAGTCGCAATTTAGCGCGGCTTGTCACGACTCGAGTCAGCTGTCTTGAATTCAACTTGCTACTGACATCTCGTGACTTGAAATATTGATATGAGATGTAAAGAATTTCTTGGTATAGTAGGGTTGTGAAAACTGTATGTTAAAGATCTGCTCTTCGTCGTATTCAAATATTGATAACTGATTTTAAACAATATTCTAGGTTGGCGTTCGTTCCGTATTTTGAAGTTATTTTTTAGTTTGTGATTTCGAAATGTAAGCAGATCAATGTTGAACGTGAACTGCCCGGTTCTGCAAGGTTCCTTCCATTTCATACTCTGTGTTGCCCGGCAAAAAAAAATATCTGTATTTTCTGGCCTATCAAAATGTGCCTCAGGGCCAGCAGAGCATTCTTTAGGCACTGATTAGGCCCAATGCCAGATTGGATTATTTTCATCGACTAACCTAATAATGGATATTATNATGTGAAGAATTTCTTGTATTTTAATAATAATAATATTTAATAATAATTAATAATATCTGTATTTTCTGGCCTATCAAAATGTGCCTCAGGGCCAGCAGAGCATTCTTTAGGCACTGATTAGGCCCAATGCCAGATTGGATTATTTTCATCGACTAACCTAATAATGGATATTATGAGGCGAGCCGTATATATTATAGTCAACTTCATGATCTTTGTTATATGATATGTTATTATAATCCCTTGCCTCTTTATGTGCCTGTGCATTCTGACTCCACATCTGTATAACTGATTAGACCCCATCATGAATTTGGTAGTTCGATATAGAAAGTCAATTAGGTGCCGAAACCAAACTGCAGTTAAACATTTTCTACTACCGACATAACCGGTGTTTATTGCCGCAATAGAGCGGGTTACTTAATAGGACTTTTCAACTATAGCCAATTTCAATGCCTCGTCTTAGGAATACTTTTTTTTCAGGTTATGCCTATTATTATCGATATTAATGATGGAGTCGTTACGGCAAAAATACCAAGAATCGAACTACAAGGAAATAATGGTGAAAGTTGTTATACCAATCATTGCCGAATTCTTTACGATGATATTACATACGTTTTGGGGCTCGATGGTCGCTTCACCAACTAAAGATATCGAGTATGCTGAAATTAATAGGTGAGGTACTTAAATTCAGTAGTAATTCGACATTATCGAGAAATAGTCACAATATTCGAAGCCTGCGTGTTCTTTACATACTCTTGGATTCGAGCCCATAGAAACTATTACAACCTCACTAGCAATGCCTTGTTGCTCTATTCCTATAATGATCAGCTTGTCAACTAAACCTAATTGTTAGCTGTAAATTTTTGTTTTACGTTGTAGAACAATAGTAGCTACTGAATGGAGAGCAAGTTACTTGACATCGGCTCTCGTCCCTGCTTTTCAAGCTGGTTTCGCAGTCTGGATGTTCATTGTGTTGTTTTGGAAAATATGGTAAGTACTGGTTCTAAGAACTGGACTATTATTTACAGATGCGTTGTTGCTTAACATATAACTGAACCTTGCAGCGTCATCAATTTCAACCCGGCCATATCTACTTGTCTGTTGGTCTCAGGCGATTTATCACCATATCTATTTCTTCCTTTCGTTTTTGCTCAAATTCTCGGTTCTGCAGTGGGAGCAGTAATCGCTCAGGTATAAATATATTTGCCCGACCCCGATTTGTACTTATTCAACAGGATTGTATAAACATTTCTCTTAATATTTATTTACCGTTAAAAAATAAAACTCTTATTTTACTTGATCACACTCATCTTTCTAAGTATGATGTTAACTCTCCATAGAGAGGTCATTTAATTGGTAAAATGTAACCTTGAATTACAACAGGCGATTAAAAACGACGACCCAGGCCCATTTTTAATTTCGGACGACGCCAATATTCCCGCCATTCTTGCATACGAAATTATGGCAACTGGCGCCATGTGCTTCTTCACGTGTGTAATGGTAGGCGACAAATCTTACGATCAAGCAACCGGGCCGCTCGCAATTGGTATTACTGTATTTCAAGGAATACTCGGAGGGTAAGTACGGGCGTTATGAATTTATTTTTATTAATTTTTTTTCAAGTCACTGCACACCCAGGAAATTCGCTAACTTCACCCAGAGATGTACGTCATTTAGGAATCTGAATTCTAAACTGTAGAATATAATCACTTTCGTGGGGACACAGGCCATACCCTCTATTATATTCCCCCCTAGAGGCGTGTATATGATTTTTACGAATTAATTATTTTCATATGATATTTCATATTCATATCATATTTACGTAGATAAATGTGGAAATCAATCACCACCAGATAAGTCTTCTTATACGGAACGGAAATCAATATTTCTTTACATTTTTATTCAGACGATGGATTGGCGCAGGTTGCCTGAACCCAGCACGAGCCGTGGGACCTGCCATTGTAATGGGTGGTACGGTATGGAACTACCAGTGGGTCTGGTGGGTCGGTGATTTAATCGGCGGAGTAGTATTTGCTGTTATATACCGGTGAGCTATATTTATACGATATTATTACTAATTATATTATATAACCTCATATATGACTCCTAAGCTTGGTCCGGCCATCCACAATATATAGCATTCTTTACTCTAGATGCTTTTTTGCTCCGCCTGACAAGGTGTGGATTATAAAAATAGCGAAGTTGTTTTCGACGGATAAAAAGAATAGCGGATCGACATCAAACAGAGACGAGGACATGGTTTTGTGATTCGGTACCATGCATGGATAAAGCCCTGTGATCTACGTTGTTAAACGGTTGCTTTATTTGCACTGACACGTGGAAAGCACGACTCAAAGCATCCAGCTAACTCAACTCTGTAGAATAGTTTAATAAAAATAACAAAGATACTGCAAAACTGCTGCAATGTTAACATACTTTACAGACTCTTGAGCGTAAGTATTTACCCTTTTGTGCCCTCGCGCATGCTATGCTATGTGAATACAGCATATCAGGAATGTATAATCTTTGTTCCGAATGCACCAATAAAACAACTGTTACCTAACAGTTTTTTTAAAATAAGCATTCTGAACAGCAACCCTACACATGAAGCTTTCAATTTTAGATTATTTGCTCATCTTCTTCAGACATATTGAACAGCGGTGTTCAGAACTCTCTCTATCATACTGACTATGTAGTATGAGCACCGATAATTTGCGACAGAAAATATTTAACTGCAGCTAGCTTTCGTAAATTGGCTTCACATAATAAAGTATTAAGTTCAAGATGAAGTCTAATCAGATAGCGTAGACAAATATGGAGTCAGATGATGCATGGTCATAAAGAGAGGGGAAAGAGCAAATAACTATAACCACTTATCATTCAACAGAGCTTTATGAACTGCTATAATGCATTGTATTCCTCACTAACGGCCAATTTAAACAATTTAAGTAGTTTCACGCTGCTTACGTGTACGTATATTCATTGCCTGCACCATTCTAGTGTACAGTTAAGAAAGGAAATTCATATCATTGTAAATTTGTAACTTACAAATATTGAGTAAGCCTTAAAAATGGAAGGCTTTCGCGTAAATCCGCATTGCTTGTAGCTTCGATATCATTTTGGGTAAATCGACCAGGTCTAAAACGTGCAGGAATTTATTCTGAGCATCGACTGCAGAGCATAGATTGCTGGAGAGATAAGGATAGTTTTGTTTGAGTAATTGTTTCTTAAGCACCCTTCACACACCAGGGTGCAAACGAGTGAAAAGCTGCAATAATATTTAAGCAATTCGTTACCGACCTTTTTCTCCAAAGCTGAAACAATATTTTCAGCTGGTCTTGCTCAGTTCGACTCTTATCCGACGTTACTCCTTCAACTTGTTCCGCTGAAAGTTTTAATTTCAAACACATCCTGTTGAAATCTTCGATCGTCAAATTCTCCGTAACATATTTCATCATGTTCAGTAGAAGTTTCTCTGCGGTAAGATGAACATATTGTTAGTTCTTTATTTTAGCAGCTATAATAGGGTCTACCTCAATAATCTGGTTTATAGATATAAAAAAATAGACCACTCTGATGCTGACCACATTCGGGAAATATCAGATCATAGTTATCCTAGCCTAGTTTCTTTCTCTTCACTACCATAGGAAAACTGAAATATATTCCTCCAGCTCTGAGTTTGGAGATTTACCTTCCCTAGACTCTGCACTCGAGAGATATCTTCCAATGGAATCAATGTTCCCAGTCTCAGCGATCGACATAGGTGGATTTTTAATCGGATTGGATGCCATGTTGATTTTTTGCAGGCCAGTCAAACGATACACATCTGCAGGCAACACTTCGATTTTGTTATCTAAGGGAGATCAAAGAGGTTTAAAAAAGGGCCGTTTAATCTCTCCCGTTATGTCTAAACTCTTATAGTATCCAGTATCTGCATCTAAATCTATTGTTTTAGTTGGATTGTTGTTGGAATTACAGTACTCACCTGTGAGTGTCAACGTACGAAGAGAGGAAAGTTCGCCAATGCTATCCGGTAACTCCAATAGTTTGTTGTGAGCGACCGACAGAGAAGCTAAACGTTTGCAAAGTCCTATGGATTCAGGCAGGTGATTCAAATTATTGTGATCTAGCACCAGGCTCTGTTTAAAGATGGCAAGGATTTTTGAGGAGCTTTAACAGAGTCGTAGTCCGAGCCGGTCGCTCGACTCCCTTCCACTCGGATTGAGTCCGTGTTTCTACTTAAGATTGGATTGCTAACATGGATACATGGCATAGATATAGCTCACGNACATAGCTCTCGACTTGCATATTCTAAACCTTCTCGCGAAACTAGTTAAATTTTCACATGATTTACCATTGTATCTATCAATTGTGACGGGTTGCGACTTCCTATGGAATTGGAGGACTTGCGAAATAGGGTGTGAAAACATATAAGAGACAATCGTCTGCAGCGCTGACTCACGACTGACCAGCTCGTCGGAAGACTTCACAATAGCTCACCAAATAATCTGGTATTCTAAACTCTTTATCAATATATACCTTTAAGTGCTTGAGCTCTGTTATATTTTCTGGTATTCTGTCCACTTTCCTTCCTTTATCTTGCACGTAAACGATCGTTGAGAGTTCAGGCAGGAAGCAGATTCGAATTGGAAAGCTCTCAAACTGATTGTTTGAGAAATCAATATAGCGAATATTCTCCAACTGAAAATTCAACAGAAATCAAATTTATCGATAGAAAATAGAATATTAAATCTAACGTAAAAGCTCCAAAATAACACTGTACTTACGAATTTCACTTCGAAGGGCAAGTTCGTCAGTTCGTTGTCAGCGAACAAGAGACTGGTCAGCGATATCACGGCACAAAGCTCTACTGGAAATTCCTCGAACTTGTTTTTGCTGAAATCGATTTGGCGAAGTTTGGACAAATGTTTTATATCCTTAGGCAGATATCGAAGAAAGTTTTCACCAAAATCTATTTCCTCTAGCTGAAAATAACAGCTATTTGACGTAGAGATAAAGAATTTTCACCGT
>QXVX01002072.1:0-17966 GCA_013436065.1 Halocynthia aurantium | reverse complement strand
AAATAAAAATTGCTGATGATTTGATTAAGATTTTCAGAGTAATTACTTTTTCCTTACACTTGTAGGTTTATTGGAAATGCTTAGTTGCTTATGTATCGCATTGCTTCTGTATATTTATTTTGGTTATAGATTTCGTAATTTTCATTGAAAGCAATGACTGTGTCGATCACTAATTCGCTCTTTGCACGTTCGTTCATTTTGACTCCGTGTAGATTTGCGAGAAACATAATATTATACATTATGACTTTGGCCCATATGTATCCCAGAATAATGCGTGAAGCTATGTCCGCGCTCATTGTGGGATCAGAGGGGGTCGAATCCTACTTATCATCGCCTACCTATTTCCTAACGAATAAAATAAGGCTATGGATATGTAAATAGACCTGACCATTTGCGGTAAAGTTTTACCCAGGCTAGGTCAACTCATCTCTTAATATATAAGGGCTAAACTTTGTTTGTTTGTTCGTTTGTATGTTTGTCTTGAAAAAACGTTTCAATTTATAAGCTGACCAAATTGCGGTTCAAACCAGAGGTCCGTGACAACGGTCCGATAATTATTGTAGTGTAATTGACTGAAAAATCGCATAGGGTCCCAATGCGGCTATTATCTACCCTGGGGTCCGTTACCTCTATCGATGGCCTTGTGTTGATCACTTATTCGTCTATAATAATGAGCGCTATTGAGTGGGTGTTGGCTTTTTGCCATACGGAGTCGCGTCCATACTGCTAGCGCGTCATTTTTGTTATTGTTTTGTTTTGAGTTGAATGGCGGTTGCCAGTTGCTCCTTACAATAATTGCCTAGCAAGATTTGGTTCCGTGTGTGGTGTCAGATGTCGCTTGATTGAAATATCCTTGTCGAAGCGAGTCAAAACAAACGTCGAAAACAAACAAAAAAGTTTTTAGCTCGACGACTTACCTCATAGTCCCTTTACGAATGCTCACAATGATACTTCGTTGTTAGTTGATATCTGTTATAGTTCTTTCGTTTCGTGCCGTGTCGCTCTACCAGTAACCAACGAACAGTATAACAGAATAAGAACCACAACATATTTTTATAGCATTTGGGTATAGTAATTCAAGTATAGTGGTTATTCGTACTTTTTTTCTTTCACTGACACAGTAGAGTTAGGGGCAAAATTGAGAGCAACAGGTACAATTGTATTGTAGTCGGCCGTATAATATAATACATACAATGATACGTAATACCTATAGAAATCACCTGGTCTGAAATCGCTAGATTGATTGCTCGAATGTCCTTGTCAAAGAGAGACATGACGAACGTACACAAAACCTCATTTTTGTTTTGTAAAGCTTTCATTGCTCTAGTATAGAGTTTCAAGTTACCGCGTCTCACTCGACGCACAAAACATTGTCTAACACCTCATATATGAATAGATCAGATATTATATTACTGTCTTTGGCAGAGCACTATTATAGAACTAGGGGCGAATTTAGGATCATTGTTACTGTTACTGTAAAGTATAGTAGAAAACTCCAGAAAATGCGATATTTTCCCTGATACAATAACACGCTTGATGTCAGCTATTTAAAGCTCCGAACTGTATTAATTTTTGGTTGATGACTACATACAATTGTATACCTGATTAAGCTTCATCTTGCATTTGGCAGCGTATTATGGAAAGCCAATTAACGGTCAAAACCCAAACGCAGTTAAACATTTCCTACTACTAAGATAGCCGGTGCTTATTGATACATAGTTAGTTTCCATCTAATGAAGTAAAACTGTGTTTTTTGAAAGGATCCTGCTACTAAACTAGTTCCTAAAAATGTTTTTATGTTGATCACTCCCAGATTACCCCCAAAGCAAAGGGAAGCGACAATTAAATATGATCTTCTTTTTTATAGAAAAAATATTTTTATTTAATTAGTGAGTAAAAATTGTTAAGCTAGGTTTATGAATCAGAATGAGCTATTCTACCAGCATAAATAGAGGCAACTGCAAGGGGCAAGATGTGCATGTCACTGGAAAAAATCCTTCGAAAATCCAGTTACTCCCGGAAAGCATCAAAATCAAGCTCAGGAAGAGTATATTGAAGGAAACAAAATTATTACATACTTCTAAATCATTCGGTGTTGTGGCGGAAAAGCAACATCAAGAAGTCAAAGTAATACCAGAGTTGGAGCAAATTGATTTCTACGATGGGGACAGGCTTTCTATAGATCAGTACGTTCCCCAGTCTGCAGGTACACGAAAACGTCATGGCAACCAGTCCTCAGTACGGGCCAGAAGAGCAACTCATCTTCATGAGATACTGAATAATCTTCGAGGTCAGATATGCTTTGTCGGTCCAGCCGGATCAGGGAAGACAACTTTGCTAAAGGCAATAACACGAGACGTGATAGAGGGAAAATATGAGAATCTTAAGGATATGGAAGTTGTTCATTTTATCAACTGTAGAAGGTGTAAAGAAAACGAAAGGATGACACCAGGTAAACTCCTGTTCCAAAGTATGAAAGAAAACCTCTCAGATGAAGAGATAGAAAAAACACTTGAGGACGCCAAGAGCAACCCTAGTAAAGTACTTTTCGTACTTGATTCTCTGGATACTTTGCCGTATTCATTGGACGGAGAGGATGAAATTATCAGCCTTCATGAAGAGTCAATCCCTCCGACTATTCTATGGAATTTACTTGCTGGAAAACTTATCCCTGGATGTCGGATCATCACCTCATCTCGCGAACATGCTATCAAAAATTTTGAGGGCGATTTAAGAGCAAGAAAAATCATTGCGATGTCCGGTCTGACCGAAGATTCGATGGAGCAAATAATCTGTGGATACTTGGGTGAGAAAAAAACAGTAAAAACGATGGAATTTTTGGAAAAAACCTCACCAACCTTGAAGTCAGTATGCAGCATTCCAGTGTTTCTTGTGTATACCTTGATTGGCCTCGAAAATATG
Organism: Halocynthia aurantium; assembly: GCA_013436065.1. NCBI lineage: Eukaryota > Metazoa > Chordata > Ascidiacea > Stolidobranchia > Pyuridae > Halocynthia > Halocynthia aurantium. Next base: position 15,044 of record QXVX01002072.1, on the reverse strand, counting down.
TTGGATTTCACACCAAAAACCATGTCTGGAATTATGGTTCTTTTTCTCAACTGCTTCATGAGGTCAGAACATGCCCACGAGAAAAAGATTGAGGATGTTATCAATAGTATGAAAGGTTTATCATTCGCAAGTACAAAGGATAAAAAAGTTCTATTCAATGCTGCCAAGCTGAAGGAGTATAACCTTAGTTGGGAGAAAGTTACTGATATGAGTGTTCAAGCTCCTGGTGGAGGGATACAAAAGCTAATGAAGCAAAATTCCCTTTTTTTCTTCAGTCATCAATCGATCCAGGAAACGCTAACGGCTCTTTACATTGCGGAAATGGAGTTGAGCGAATTCGAGTCCTTCGTGAAAGAGTACATTCACGAGCCTCACTATTGCGTCGTTCGGAGGATTTTGTGTGGAATTTTACTGGATCCACAAGTGAGAGGAGTGTCGAAACCATTACTTGCAGGTATGTCTGATATGTGACCATCATTCTGTTTGATAATGCTGATCCCTAAATTTGAGCTGTATAAGTTTAAAAAAACATAATAGATGCATATGCAAGAAATGCAGAATGAAATATAATGTTTCTTAAGAGTGACTTAAAGACTATACTGTACTACCAAGCCCTGAATGCTATATAACTTCTTTCTAACTCCTAAGTCCTCTTTAATAATTGGCAATCTCTCTCTATATATATATAAGTTATAAAACGCAAAGTAGATAAATATGCAAGAAATGCAAACTGAAAAATAATGTTTCTTAGAATAGAGTGACTTTAATACTTACACCCCTATCCAGTCCATTCTTAACTATTAGTAAGACACTGCTTTGACGCTCGTGTAATTCATTCTTCGTCTAGAAATAGAGCTTTCAAGAAAGGAAGACATATTAAAAGACAGCTTGCAGACACAGTTGCAGCGTACAGATAAGATGAATGCTGTGGATCGTCTTGAGCTCTTCACATCCATAAATGAAGCACAAGATGGAATGAATGATGTCATTGAGACATCCGTGAAAGAAATCAATCTGTCCAATCTTCCTCTCTCGCTGAGTGATATTCATGTCATCGGGTCCATCCTTAATCGCTGCAAAAACGTCAAACTTCTCCGATTGTTTCAATGTGGGATGTATCCGGAGTTGTTTGCATTACTGGAATCCTGTTTTCGAGAATCTGATGTGAAGGTATATTGTTCAATATGATTCACCAAACCTAACCTTCATAATAATAATATAATCAGTTTGCATAAAAGCACTGTTATTATGATATGATCACACTACTAAATAATACCTAAATTTTTACGATAATGTAATTATAATTCAGTATAGAAGCATATACTCACATTCGCCTAGAGCCCTAGAAGTACATGCAAGTACTCTCACTATTAAATCATGTCATGGATTAGTTTAAAATATGACACATGATCAGGCATGAGCCAATAGATCTAATTCTAGCACCTGTGAATCTTGGTAATGAGTAATTTTTTACTGTCCATTTACAGATTGAGAATTTGGATCTCGTATGCAATCCAATGAATATTTCAGCGATTGAAAATGTTGGGAAAATCGTCGAACGCCACGATGTCAAGTCGCTAGATGTGCGATACTGCAACCTGGACTCTGAGCATTTGAAAAAGTTTTTTGACACAGCAAAAAATGCAAAAGTAACTGTTTTCTTCCTTTTGGTAAAATAATTGGAGTTAGAGATGGTTGGTTCATTCAATCACATGCATTACATGGTGTCGATAGTCACTTGCACTGTCTGATAAAAGAAATATTTTTAAGATCTCAAAACTGATCGTGAGATGCAATGAATTCTCTGTGGATGCAATGCAGTACCTCGCACAGATCGTCAACCAATGTGAAGTTCGTGAGTTGGTACTTTCCTACTCCACCCTTACTGCAGATCATTTAAAAATGTTCAAGAAACATTTAGATACTGATTGCAAGGTGAGTAAATTGAATTAGCAGATAGTTATTTGTTGCTGCAGTTTGTGAACAAAAATAAAACCAATTTTTTGGAAGTATGATATAAGAGTTTGGCGAAGGAATACACTCACGTATGCATTTATTTAGATGCAAATGTTAGATATCGGTGCCTACCTTCTGGATACATATCACGCATCGCCAGAGGAAATCAATGCTATCATTGATTTACTACCACATGTGGAGAAAGAGCTGAGAATTGATGGATGGATTTTGCAGGAGGGTGACAAAAGTCGACTGAAGCGAGAACTCGATGCTCTTTACCCAACGGTATAACTTTTTAACTTTTCCTGCTCTCTTATTTTTATTCCATAAAATACAATACATTGTGAAAGTTCAAGATTTGCCTCATCCTAATTTCTTTATATTTTATCATGAATATGTGAAATTGAACAAGCTATGTATGCCTTGGATTAGCGTTAAAAAAAAATTTTTTCCAGAGGTTGGAAGTTTCATTTGGCGATTACAGGAGAGTTGCGACGTTCGTATCTGAAGATACTTCTGTGAAAAAACGAAAACTTGACTTCAGTGACAGCACTCTGACTCCTGAGGACATGGAAACAGTTGCCAAGTTTATTCGCGGGTCCTCCAAGTGTGTATGCACAGTGAGACTGAAAAACTGCAACTTGGATGGAGAAATTCTGTATGCTTTTAAGAACCGAATATCAAACTTCAAAGCACAGGTAAATAAAAAAAAATAATTCAAATATTCTACTAGAGTTTCCCATAAATAAGCTTTCTCGGGGCCTTTCGAAACAAACGCCGAAAGCTCGTTACCTGGATGTTGGATAGCTCGAGCTGATTTGATTGCCGGCAACTCCTATCATCATTAATTTCTCGATAGCCCGAAATTTGTTTAACTCGAGGTAATTTGCCTGGTCATTTTGACTTCGAGCTAATGAGCTTTCACTATGGTAGTTGGAATTATCAATAATAAATAGCAGAATAGATCAAAACAACTACTAATTCCAAAATCAACTCAAGTTTCAAATCAACTTAAGTTTTCATTATTTCAGGCTCGAACTGGCCGGATTTCAACGCTCGCACATCCTCGTAAACCGATTACGCTAAACAGATCTACTTAACAATCTCTGTAAAATAGAATTCCTAGTTAGTTCCTCTATTCCAGGGACATTTTTTTAGACGGGCCGCACTATGATTTTTTTCAGTTTCGCGGGGCAAAGAAAAAATAGCACACTTGCTACTCAGTACACAGCCGCTCAGAAGACTATACTCTCTCTTAAATACGTCACAAACCTAACTCTTACATGCAACGCATCCGGACTGCGGGCCGGACTCTTTTACCGTTTCGGTGTTTTAAGTGTAATCAGTTCGAAATAAATATTTTATATAGGTAGAGAAACTGGACCTGAGCTACAACAATATGCTGAAGGGTGGAATTGGTGTTGTCGGAACTATCGCGAAACAACTTCAGTTAAAGCATTTGGATCTGAGTCATTGCTCCCTCGATAAGGACGACGTTTGCGTTCTCGAGACTAGCTTAGCTGGATATCAGGTATGTTGCAGAGTTTGTAAGATGTGTATGATTGATAAGTAGGGATTATAGGTTGTTGTTAAATACTTATTTTAATTGATTGCAGTAGGCTCTCGAATAAAGTCATTTTGTTGAGTGTAAAATAAAAACATGTAAATAATGATAATAATATGATATCCGTAGCCAAGCCTGGTAGCTTGCATTGGTTTGCTTTTAAATTGAGTGGCAGTAAGACTCGTTTGAGTGACAGCCCTACTCGCCTTTTTGCTTTACAAAATCTTCCGATACATTCACAATCTAATAAGAGGGGAATCATTTATACAACTAGTTTCTTCCTACATTATTTGACTAATATAATTCTTTCATATTTTTGCAGCTTAATGTTATACTCGGCGACAGTTCGGAAGAAGAAAAGCATTTGAGCCAACCTGGACAAATACCAATGCAATCAGAAGAAGTTGCTCCAGTGAGTTTTTTTTTTCCTGCTTGCTCAATAGAGAGCTAATATTCATGTAACCTGAATGGTCTTAACTCCAACTTTTCATTTTGAAGCCTGTAGCTGTGATCCCTGATGAAGACTTCGAAGAAGAAAAAAAGATGGAGGAAGCTGAAGGAAGTGTGGAACTTACTGAGGATCTACAACAAGATTGTGTGAGTTCCAATTATACATAAGCTGACAGTTGTAGAAGGTCATTTACTTGCCTGCGTAGACCTTATCTTTTATAAGTCCTGTTTATACTTTATAGTCCTGTCGTAATCATAATTTCATTTTAACAATGCATTCAGAGGAAGTTGCTCCAGTGAGTTTTTTTTGCCTGCTAGCTTAATAGAGAGCCAATATTCATGTAACCAGAATGTCGGCATATACAATAATACCTGTGTAATACAGTTAATACCTGTGTAGGCTTAGAGATAACCTGTACTGGGGTACAACAATAATTTTTGGTGAAATCAGTCTCAGTCTAGGAGAAGAAGGCGAACACACACACAAACTCTCTTAGACATATTAGATTGGTCCCAACTCAATTGTTTCATTTTAGTCTCCTGATGGGATAAAGTCTCTGAATGTTCCATTTAAATTGTGCAGTCAGTGAGTACATAGAAAATATTTTGTGCCAAAAGTGAAAAAGTATGTGCACACTGATCGCAAAAGGATACTTATTACTTATGACAATAATTTTTGTAACTAACCTTTCACGTGTACAATAATATTTTATGTTTTTGTCGCAAAGTCCGTGCATTCGCATTCGCTTACGAATTACATTGCCAACACAACATATACCGTAAGTCACCACGCTAATTTTGTTGAAATCGGTCCTATCCAGTCTGGGAGGAGAATGCGAACACAGACAAACACAAACTTTCTCAAATGTTTCATACATACTTTCAGTTAATTGTTTGATTTTAGTCTCGTGATGTGATGAACTCTCGGAAACATCCTGCACCAGATACTGGAAGGGGAGCACAAGGAGATTCTCCATCTTCTTCGAAGAAAAAAAGGAATGAAGAATCAGGTGATTGTCATTTCAATATATTGCAGCCATCCAAGTTAGCAAAGACATACAAATTTGTATACCGTTCTTCTCCTTCTATTTACTGATTTCAGAGAATGGAATCAATACCAATAGAATAGAAAAGTTCCGTAAGCGGATACAGGATGTAAAAAGTTCTACCGAATTGATTGAACTCTGCAACGAGTTGTTGGAGGACTATACTCATCCTCCCATCAATTCCATTATCGACGAGATACCTCTTCGGCATCCTTTGTCGCCTTCTGATCTCAAAACTGTGGCTCAAATTATCGAACGTTGCAAATCTCTGGGATTACTTGAATTTGATTCTTGTCAATTAGATAGAGCCAAACTTGAGATATTCTTCAACCAAACTGAACAATCGGAATGCCAGGTAATAACTTTAGTATTGCAATTTGCTAGTATAAGCATGCAGCTGGCTAATGTTAATATTAGCAGAGCCTTTTTCAAAATGCTAGCGCACCCGCTTTTATCAGAATTTGTGTATGCGTACGGAAATCCCATGTAAGTCTTTAACAGAAATAATGCAACCTAATACCTCTGTTAGATAAATATCCAGATTCGCATAGCGAAAATAACACGCTTCACCCTAAGTCACCACACCAAGTTAGGCTCCAAGTGGTCCGATTGTTTGCGTTTCTATAGGCAACAAAATAAGAAACTTACTGTTATATAGATATAGATATAGATGATGCTTGTTATGTATCAACCTTTTGTTATATATACCATAATCGTATATGTAAACAATGCAATATATTTGAAATACAATAAGAAAATTTTGCAATACAATTAAATCACAACAATTCAATTGAAAATTGCTTCACATTTTTGCAGATCAAAGTCCTAGCTTTTGTTTCCTGTAAACATATGGCTGAACTCTTCTCCGTTATCTGCAAAATGATAACAAAATTTAACGTTGCCAGTCTGCGCCTAGAAAGCTGTGATGTTTCTGTTGAATATTTAAGGCAATTGAAGGAAAACCTGCAGGTGATGAGATTTGTGTATTCAGTGATATCTATAAGTATTGAGTGCGGTATTGAGTGCGACCACGTTCATTAGAAAAATAAAAAACACAAATCTGATTAGGAAAATCTTGCTCAACCTTTAACGCTGAATAATAAAAATATTTGTTCAAAATTCACAGACAAATCTCAAGGAACTGGACATCAGCCGGACCCGCCTTACTTCTGACGTAATCAGAACAGTGGCAGAAATTATTGAAAAGCATCAAATATCAATGTTAAGAATGGCTGACTGTGGTTTGACTGATCACTTGCTTGAAGAAATGCGCAAATCATTTACGGAAAAGGTAAAATATTTCTAGAGTCCAAGAGAAGCTTGTTGGTTTCTAAGATAATAAAAATTCTGAAAAGACTCTTCCACACGGAAAATTTCGCATTTTACATCTTTGCAATTTCAAACGTCATAAAACCATATACCATAATTTCCCGGTAATAATTTTCCTTAAGAAAAAATTCTAAAGGTGTGGTGCGTATGATGTAGATAAGAAAAGTCATAAAATATCCAAAACGTACTGGCGAAATATGAGTTACTAAAGGCTTCTAAAATTACTTAATTTAGCCACAAGATGTGACAGAGGGCAAACAGAAGTCAGAATATCCTTTGAATGAGGCGTTAATTTACCATAGCGGTTTCAACTGCGTATTTTACTGTTAATATGGAGGTGCCGTGGTAAAATTCCCAAAAACGTGACTTTGACAAAGGGTACCCACATGATTTAGTATAGACAATGGTGCATACTAGCATCATCTGCCTTACATATAAAATTGTTAAGCGACTAATTACTCTATTACAGATAATTCGATGTATCTGTCCTCATTCCATCCACCGTCAATCTTACCAATGACAAGAATATAGTTTTTATATTACGAACATGTTCCATACTCCGTCATCCTCCGTTTCGCAATCATTGTAGATAGTAGATATCGTAATTTTGTTTATCACACTCGACTGAACTGTGGCGATGGGAAGGCGAATACTTTCGGAACTAGGGAATTCCCCTGTAATACATGATGCAATTGCATTGAAATCTAATTAATCTAAGGCCTAAATAAAGAATCTGGAAGTCGGTGTAACTGTTGACACTGTTTTTTTTAGGCAAAAAGTCTTACACTATTGAACATCTGCTGTTCTAAGGATTTATCAGCTGTTGGCTTCAAGCATTTGGCTGAGATTGTGAAACAATGTGGTATTTGGAAACTTATACTTCGAAATTGCGATGTTTCGAGAAAACTCGTTTCCTTCAATGAAGCAATTAAGGGAGCAAAGGTAACTTATTTAAATATGATTATGTTGTGAAAAATACATGATCCGAAACATTGCTATTTTGTACTCAAGTCTCCAGTATATTCTCTTCCTCTGAGAGCTCAAAATATGAACGGGGTACCGTCATAGGTGGACTAACGTTGTAGCAAATGCATACATAAATTGCATATTTTTAATTGTTTTTTGAAACTTTTATTGTTATTTTAAATATATTTTTAAGCATTTAGCACGTAGCACGTAGCACGTCGAAACGACATAATGCAAGATATTACTGTATTTCAGATTGATGAGTTTGACGTGAGTTACTCAGTAATGGAGGAAGATGGTGTTGCAGCCTTTGGAGAAACAGTGAAGCGATGTGAGGTAGAGGACGTTGGATTAGCTGGATGCAGAATGACTGAAAATACAATGAGGGCTTTCCATTCACAAGCTAAAAATACTAAGGTAAATATATCAAATTTTAACAAAATTAGAGGTTCAAACCATGTCAATCAATAGTGGGCCCTAAAACCCATTCTACTGCTTAATTATAATAAGGTATGTTGATATTTAACAAGGATATTTAACATGGAATCTGGAGTTAGAAGTTCTCAAGAGACAATTATTTTGATATTTTTCGAATTCAGCCCCTCTCTTTCACACTGGTGAACGGGCAATACCGAAATGTCCGTATGGCCAGCTTGTCCATAATTTCAATTAAATTCAGATAAATTTGATATGATAATGTTTTTAGTCTTTCCCCTGCTATTGTTGTCTTTGAATAATTCATCTTTAACATATTCTTGGCAGCTGAAGTTTCTCGATCTATCGTACAACAAATCAATGCAGAATGGTATCGAAGAAGTTGCTGATTTCGTAAGAGAAACGCCGGAGCTACAGGAATTGGACATAAGCGATTGCATGCTGACATGCAGTCAAATTGAACTTTTCGCAGATGCCCTTGGAGAAAAAACAGTAAGTTTTAATGGTTAATGGTTAATGGTAACTAAACATATTATACTGTTTAATCATATATTCAAATATTTACTTCCATTCCATATCGCTATACAGTGGCTACAGTTGATCCAGCTATTCATAATAAATCCTTAATTTCTTGAATAATTATCAGCAGTTATCCGATTTCAACATTTTGTGGAAATTTAGTATAGGGGAATTTTTAACAACTAATTTTTATTATACTGCATTGTAAGATTCCACGATTGAACCTCGGCGATTATGATAGACATGCAAATCTCGAATACATTGAAAGCATTTGCAAACTCATTCCGCATGTTGTAAATGAGCTTCATCTAAATTTCTGGAAGATGGACCGCGGTTGCTCTGATACACTGCAGCAGGAATTGGATAAAATCGATGGATGTGTAAGTTGTCCATAATAGTCTCTCTGGGCACAATCAATTTCCGAAATCACAGAGAAACTATTATGGAACATATAATTTGTGTTTCAGGAACTGGTGATATATGCTGGAAATGAAACTCTGCGACCTTCATCAATGTATAATCTGTCTTCTCCAGCTTCGACCACGGCACAACTCAGTCCAAAATTTTAAAGAATAGATGGGTTTTTTTTTGAATATTTATTCGCAGCAAGTGTAGAAAGGTTCGCAACTTGTAGAACGTTTTCAAAAGTTAATCTAAAATTCGGGTTGCTACAAGTTAACAGAGGATATCGTTTATTGCCATACAGTAATTAAACATTTACCATTTCTATACAAGGCCCATCATTCAGGCTAGTAGGTGAGAGGGTAAACGTTATTTTTACGTGTGCATTTGATCTCATAAATTTCCTCAAAGATTTTTCTGTCGCACTATAGCAAACATCCACATAACTAGCACTTTATCAAACCGAATTTCAGTAAGCATAGTCTTGGTGCTTATGTAACTTGTAATGATATCAGTAGTATATTACAGTATATGCATTGTTTTATCCTTACTACAGAAGCACAAAAATGTACACAGAGTTCTCAATATACAGTAGCTTACTTTTTACTTTTATTATGTTTATATGAGATTAAAAATAGAGATTTGTTATCTTCTGTTTTTCATGCTTTCCAACTATACTCTTAAGTTGTATATCTCGTTTCCCTTGGTTTACAAGTCACTTATGATTTCTTGCTTTGAATTAACCTATATAACTGTGTTGTTAGTTTGGGCCCAGGATTTTTACTATATAGTACGCAGTTGAATAACAACCAAGCCTTACCCGGATCCTAATCCTAACTCCGAAAAACCCTGTATATAGCATAGTAAAGTAGCACCTAGTTAATCTTTGATTATCTACAGACGACTTTATTCTAGAACTTCCATGGTATGTAGCCAATGTATGTAATATGTAATGTTGTAGAGTTCATCATGTGACCCATAGTACCCTACATATCATCTCATTATTACATGTGTATATTGTGTATTGCGTATCTCTGTTCAGCTGTCTGTCACACCGACTATGTAGCAATAATTTGTCTGGTAGAATATATTTAACTACAGTTGCGTTTTGCAATGAATTGGATATCTATACAGTACTAAATTACCAAATTGATGATCAAATGTAAACAGTTTTACAAATATGGAGTCAGCAAGAATATTGCATAATCGTTCATGATATTGTTCTATTGTAGAATCTGGAGGCTAAATATGTTGAAACCGAGTGACGTAGATGCGCAAAGGGCGATTCTATAATTAAGGACGACAAGTCGGGATGCCAATTATCATTAGCCCATATTTCTCAGATAGACGTGTAATTCTCACTGATATATCCTATTTGCGCAACACGGGTTAATGTCAAGTAGAGAAATTAATTTCAATTTTGTTTCTTTCCTCTTCCTCACGAGCTCATTTTTCATCTTCACCGATTGTTGCCCTTTTCAAGCGAGAAACCACTTGTCAATCTATTTGTTTACGTGAATAATTTCGATAACATAGTAGCTAGCCTTACGAGTATGTGTTGTGTCTTGGTTAGGTTTGCTTTTCAGATATTCCATAAATCTACCTAAATATCCATAATAGCATAATAGCATAATAGCTAGGTAGGCAGGTAGCATTACTTGTACTGAAGTGTTTGAGGCAAAAGATTTCTCGTGATAAATTTTTATAGCAAAAGTTTTTCAGGCAACTGGACATTTCCGAAATTACAGCCCTTTATAGCCTTATAGTCGCTATAACATATATTTTGGATAAATGCGGTAAGGACGTTGAGGGACAAGATATATAACGGTTATATTTTTTCGAATTCATTATGAGCTGACCTTTATATATATATATATATCGTTAGTTAGTTGCCGAGCATTGTACTATGAATGCATCAGCTTTTTGATTAAGACACCGGATACTCTAAAGAGCCGAAGTAAAGTATTTTTATCTTTTACCAATGAAACTACAGCAGTATTGCTGACAATTACACTAACGAATTTATTTTTTCGGCCCCATATTTTTGTCCTTTGTTATTTTCTTAACCCTTAGTACAGCAATTTAGTACAGTAAGTACAGTACTGTAGTGAGCGTGATGTGGAATGTTAAGTACAGTACAGCATGTAAAAAATAGCGCAAAAGAATTTTATTGGCGTGTTATGGGCGGAACTGCCGCAGATAGAATAGGTTGGTTGAACTTGTATTGAATTTCACACCGAGTTGATGCGAACGGTAAATATTATTGGTAATTTGCCTTACGCCTACGCAGTCTCTGTTTATACTTCCTATTGAATTTCGAACGTGAAATGAAATTCGTTGTGCTAAATGTTTGGTGAAGCATTAAGTCAGAACAATGCTAGCCTGTTTTTAGATTGATTATGTATCATACAGTTACCCTGCAATTGTCTCTTTATCGTTGAAATAACCGAATATTTCTGTTAGAGATTTTATAATATTGCTGATATTAATTTGTTCCAAAGTTTGAAAAAAATTCAGACCATAATTTTTTTGATTTATTAAAACAATCGTATATGGAAAATTTTCCTCTTCTTTAGCGTACATGGCGACCACTCCTCAGCCAGATTGTTGTTTTGTTCATTCTTCATAGAATTTCAGCAATGCAGCAAAGTGTAGTTGTTAAGTTACGTTCCTTTGGTTCTCATTCGAGCATTCGTGTAAGTACTCAAGTGATGCAGTAATATAATCTAGCGTGAGAGATGCTTGAACTTGTAGGAACTGGTTCACTTCATCATGTTCATTACTTTGCAATAAGAAATCCGTTTGATATAGCTGGTCTCTGAATATACACGGAATTACTCGAATCTAGTTCAAGAAAGTTGATTAGATCATTGAAATATCACATGACACAATATATCAAGTTATTCTTTTTACAATTTTACTGGAAAGGTCGGTTCACCTGTAGTGTTATTCATAGTTCTTTATTGATGGATGAACATTCCTGTAGCTATACCTAGTTTTAGCGGTTTTAACTTGATCGATGTTTAGTAAATACTCATCTTCGGCAATGAACCTTAACAGCGAAGTTTTTCACAAATATTTTGATGATTCAATTGTTGCACAATTCGCGCGTAAAAAACAACGGTCATCATGTTGCGAATACTGTACTGAAATTTCCCTGTTATTACGTCAGTAGTGAATATTGAAACAATAGCAATGCTGACTATATCGTACAAATTCAAATTTACTACTGGTACCACCACTCAGTGGCGTATTTGAGATAAGGAGGGAACTGAAGGCCACTGACTATGAGCACATCGCAGTTCAAGTTGCACCCTTTAAATCAAGGATTTTTTTAAAGTAATTTTAGGGAAGTGCTCAATAAAATATTAACCAACTAAATTTGTATTTTTGAACTGATATTATGGTAAAGACGGGTGTCGGATGTTTGGACAGGGGCGTAATACCAATGCTTATTGTCATGAACGCTATTTTTCTTTTCTGATTCTCCACTGTTGCCGCTTTCCGTTGCCGTTGCCGCTCCACCTTTTGTTATTTTCAACAAACAGTTACCCTTTTTCTTTAACTGATCATGTGTTACTTCCCGTCTAGTCAGGATTCGGTTCTGGGGATTACCCTGTGTTACTTCCAATATAATCGCGCAACAAATATACGTTGACGTGTAAAATGAACGGTATATGTGATGGTAAAATATAGGCTTGGCAAAACATCTCAGCATGACCACCCACTGAAATTTTGTCAGAGAGCGTGAGGAAGTAACTCCCAATGTCATATATTGCCTAATATAATCCTATCGCTCATATGGCGTAGTCGAAGGTTTTTTCAGATAAACACAGTGAGCATCTACAAATGTGACAGGTAGCTTTTAGGCCACTGAAATTTGCGTACGTCAGGTAATTTACATTGCTACTGAGCGAGGGAGCAAACTAAGCGCTGCTATGGGGGCGCTGTACTCTTCTGAAAAGAAGAATAAAAAATTAGAGATTATTTCAGATGCATTTTAACACCGTTAGTCCCGAAGTAACAACCCAGAATATATCCTTGCCAAGAGTATACCAGAGGTTGAAGTAGACTGGTCTACTAGTAGACTAAATTACTAAACCGACTATGTATTTTGCAGACTCTTGCTTATAGTAAAGTTTAGTATGAATGTTTTTTGTTTTATTTGTAGAGTGCTGTTTTCTAATTTTTTAACTTTATTAAATTTATAGCCATTATTCAACTATAAATAAAATGGAAGCATACAGAAATAAATATTATTTTCCTTCTTACTGTAGGTTTTTTTTTTTAAATTTTATTTTATGGTTTATTATTTTTTATATTTTGAATTACAAATATATGGGGGCACCTAACCTTTTTGATGGCTTCTAAGGGTCTCAATCCGGCCCTGATTGTGATTAAATTAAATTGAAAAGTTATAGCTGTATCTAATAAATGTATTTTACGCAGTTCTTAGTAACAGCAGTATAAAGTTTAAATGTAAGTTAACTCAGAATAAAACTATTTGTTGTTTATCAGAATAGAATGAAATATATGAATATAGTTATAGCAAATATACGAGGGAGTTTTATTTCTTAGAAACTTGACAGAAAATAGTAAATGCCCCTGACACCCTAATATTACAGACATTAGTCATAGTCTGGAAACTGGAAACGTCATCTCGAATTAAGCCAATATACTTTTTTACTTGACTTATCATTTCTAGTAGTACTAGAAGTAATTCTTCGTCTTAAGACTGTATCTTTCGCAATAGAGTGGCATTTATTGGTGGCATTTCTAGAAATGGATAGACAATTACGATAGCTTCTTCGTTATATGTCCCTGGACTTGTTTTATCAATTTCCTCTTACGTAGTGGCTTTATTCTGTACTAAAATGTTTTCGTCGTCTGCGGTGTATGTTATTTCCAAAGCAATAATATTGTTTTGGCGGTATTGTCCGGGTGACTGAGTTTCCCTGGGCGGGGTTATTTTTCTTGGTAACGGTTTGTGATTCGAGAGCAAAATGAGATATTTATTAAATAATAATAATTAAATAGACCCGAATGCTCTCGATCAGAAGTATATGAGCTGAAGTATACGTACGAGAATAAAATGGAATTGGACGCCAATAGCCATTTTGTTTTTGCTCTAGTATTCCTACCTAGACAGTGTTGGCATCGCTAGATATACGAATTGGATTGTGGGAACGTGAGAACCATATTTTCACCTGTCATCATTAATGCATTGATTAATTTGAATCTAGTTTTAAGAAAGTTGATTATATCATTGAAATATCACATGACACAATATATCAAGTAATTCTTTTTACCAGTTTATTTGAAATGTCGATTCTTCTGTAGTATTAAATATAATGCACTTGCTCTTTGACACAAATTTTCTTATGTTGCATACGTATTTTTTTAGTGTTGCTGACAATTACACTAACAAATGTAGTAGTTTAAGTAATGTATGGAACGTATTGTGGAGTGTGAAGTACATGGAATATAATGCGAAAGTAGTTTTATTAGCGTGTTGTGGGCGGAATTACCACAGATCGAATAGGTTTGTTAGACTTGTACAGTATTAGTGTTGAATTGTTGATAGAGTTGATGCGAACGGGAAATATTATTGGTAACTTGCCCAGCAGTCTGACTCAAGTTCGTTCCCCCCGTCGCTGCTACTATTTCAAAGTTATTTAGAATATTTTACTTTACTGGGTATTAACTGTATTGTGTGATAAACTATATGTCTACTTCAGGATTGTTTTCATATTAGTTCTCTGAAGAATACTGTTCATAGAATAATTTGTCATCCTGTGAATATGGGAATTTTGGGTCATTCATGGTTGGGGTTTCAGGGAGGTTGGATTATATGAATCTAACTATTTGCTTATTGATTCATAGTCAGTGTAGGGATCTAAACAGCGCTACGCGACATATTATATTCATATGTTACATATGCATAGGAAATGACATGATATGTACTTTGAATCATTCACACGATATAGAATTAAACGTGTTCTAAATCAAAGGTATGGTCTAACGAATTTTATTTTTTTGATGTACTTTGATCCATTCGCATGGTTCTGTTCGGCTCTCACACACACACCGACTATGTAATAATAATTTGTGTGGTAGAATATATTTAACTACAGTTGAGATTCGGCAATGAATTGGATATCCATAATAAATTATCAAATTGATGATCAAATGTAATCAGTTTTACAAATATGGAGTTAGTGAGAATATTGAATAATGGTTTATAATACTGTTCTATTGTAAAATCTGGAGAATAAATATGTTGAAACCGAGTGACGTAGATGCGCAAAAACGGCGTTTCTATAATTAAGGACAACAAGTCGGATGATAATTATCATTAACCCATATTTCTCAGATAG
>QXVX01002050.1:0-12254 GCA_013436065.1 Halocynthia aurantium | reverse complement strand
GCAGCTGGAGATAAAAAGGAAAAATAATGCGGTAAAACACCTATGAGGATTTCAGGAAACTAAAAACATTCTAAAAAATATAACATACCACAGAAATCTTGATATTCTGAAGGCATCAAATAACTGCGCGGCATGAAGTCGAAATGCTTCAGTCCCTTCGTGTGGGCCATTCGATCTATATTTTTGTACAATCTGTCCTTTCTCGTTATCTCATAAGACCTAGGAACAGAGATAGGTCAAACATAAACAATTGTAATGAAATTCAGATTGGTGTTATTGTTAATAAAGCTGTATGAATTATAGTGGAGGCTTATGTGTGGACTCAATCAAATGCACCAATATACCCTAGCAAACAAGAGTAGTTTGTATTGTAACAAGATTTAACTTGAACAATTTTGCTTGGAATTGCACTGAACTGAATATTATATATCGTTATTTACAATGTTATTTAAATTCTTGAATTTATAGGCTTTTATTACGGAAGCCAATTGGTTGTTGTGTTGCAGTTTAATATTTCTACCAGTGAAAGGTGCATATTGCTATATAGTAAGTGAGAAAGTGGATATGAACAGCGCGGATTTGGGATATTATATACATGATTACATGTGTGTAGGAAATGGGATGAAATGCTTAAAATGCTATAAACTTTCATAGCACACCACAATAAAAACTTCCATAACAGATTCATAGCAGGGAATGAATCAATTTAAACCTGTCACTACTGTGGTATGTATTTGCAGTGATAGCTCAAACATTACTAAACAGAATCTCTCATAAGTAGAGTCGTTTTCAAATACCATAACGGATACCAGGATAAGTAATATCTCAAAAACACGGAATTAAAAAAACTACTAACAATATTTTATCACCAAAAAAAGGTCGTCTACTCTTCCCATCCACATATAATGGAATATAGTGTACTTTGATTGATATGCTAACCACGACACTGAGACGAGAATTTACAAAGGCTAAACATGATTTTATTCCGAATAAATCCACATGTCATGCTCACGATTAACCCCCTTCTATCTCCCTATATCTGATTTCCGAAGGGAAACCGGAGAGAGACGTGGGTCTAAAACATTTCTGTGAGCAGTTACTTTACCTAGGAAAATGATTAACTTTTTGGAAGTCTTGCAAACTTCGCAAAGAAAACGGTTTCAGGTGTGCACCAGTCCACATCAGATTAAAGTCTGGGCTGTTTGGATGAACCTGTCATGGAAACACAATTATTCGCTTGAACGGGATCTTCGATATAGGAAAACGCATGAATTATTAAAGGATTCGAATGGTAATTTTAGTTGACATGGAAACTGCAGTGAAGGTACAGTAGAATGTTACAGCACATATTCCAGCATACCTCATGAAAACCATAGGTTCCCAACACGCTTCTGACCAGCTTGCTTTCGGTCTTCACCATTTTGTAAGCGAGGTGATACTTTTCTAATAAAAACAAGGACGTGTGTTGATCAATGATGAGCATTTAAAACTCCAAAAATCCATAACACTATTATTTAGTGGCACTTGGGTATTATTATTTGCTGGCTACTCAAATTACCTCCGATTGCTTTAAGTCTCTTGTCTCTTGACACCAAAGATTCTGGTCTGAACATTATGATGGCCACTCTCTTTGATCCACTGCCAGCCCACAAAAGACTCGAGCTTTCCCTGTAGAATTGAAATGGCTATATTTACTGAAAAAGAACAGGTTTCAAAATGGTATCTAGAAACTGAAGGGAAATGAGCAAATTCTGATAATTTTACTTTTCTAGTCTGGAATCAAGATCACAAAGTCTCAATTCCATCTACCCATGAATCTATATCATAAAAATGATGGCCATGTACACGTATGGTATGGAATTTCCGAAGCAGCAATAATAAGGATACAATTTCTGAATCTAAAGTAAGTATAGTAGTGAAAGCATGGTTGTTCATGTTAGTTTAACTTAGGGGCAGTTAACAACAGTCGTTCTGATTTTTGTATGCCGTTATGTTACTGCTAGGAGGAAAAGAAAGCATCATAGCAGAATTTCAGAGTAAAAATGCTTTAGCTTGCAGAATAAAACAATTACTGGTTCATGTTATGACACATGTCTGAAAAGTGCGTATTATATGTGGGTAAATACGGTAATATTTATCTCATACTGGAGCCTTAGGTCCAGCACTCGAAAGGTCCGGATTCGGACCGCCAGTAGAGTAGCCCTGCTATAGGGAGTAGAATTTTAATCCTACAATCCCACCTCCATGGTCGAAATTTCCTGACGCTGGTCAATGCATAAGTGCCTCAGACCCTGGTTATCTTAGCCTACAAATGCAAGGATCGCCCCTTGGAACTTCTGAATTAAACCTCTATAACCTTTCTCATGGCCCTATAAACATTCTGTAAAAATATTGGGTGAATTGGATCACCCAACGCCGAGAAATTCAGCAATAAGGCTGATATCACGGTTTAGCTTATGTATCAACTACGCAGAGTTTACAGACTAAGATATCTATATTCTGCTTAGGCAATGCTGACAGTAATTTTGATTATGAATAATAACTCACGAATCTCCACGTTTACTCTTCTCCTCTTCTTCCTCCTCCGTCTCACTTTCTTCACCTGAAGTTGTAGGAGTCAGGGAGCCTGAATAATCAGACGTAACCTCGGAAGTAACAGGCATTTTTCTATTCCTTATTTACTAAACAGGACTAAGATACAACACTCAAATATTTCAAGTAATTTAGAAATTTAATAAAACGTGCTATACAAAATTGAAAGAACTGTTACAATAGGAATGTAATTATTATTATTAAAACTATATCTTTTTTTTCTTTACTTTACGTTCAACGCTGATCGCCTCGTAGTAAAACTGGCTGTACTGAACTCACTGTGAACGCAACAAACAGGCAGTTTCCCGAGCAACTGCCGAGTTTACTTCAGTTCGAATAGAGAATGTCAAATAAAATCAATAAACAAGCAATGCTGCCTCTAGTGACAAATCGGATATTTCAACTTTTCTGGTATTTTATTACCACCTGCAGTGTATTGAACTTTAAAATAGGTATATAGCTTACGGATTAACTTATGTCGTATTCATTTATCCAGCCATATGTTACCTAATTGGTACCACAGTACGTGAATAGCAGGCGGGTTATAATTATAAAGGTCTGTAACGGAGTTAGAAATTCGGGTCACCCGCATAAGTTCAAGGGTCACATAGTAAATGCTGCGCTTCATTGGTTACCGTTTATGTTTTGATTTTTATTCTTATTTCGAACTTTTAAACAAAATTTGACAATTTCATTCTTTATCAACTCTCCTTCTGTCAGAATTCCCTTATTCCCTGGTCAACGTAATTAAGTGTATTCGATAATGGACTTGAAAAGTAAGCTACGAAAGGCTTTGGGAAACTACGAGCCTCCGAAAGTTTCAGAAGAAGAAAAGACCGAAAAGGAACTGGAACAGTTTACCAAGTTATACGTTACTTGGAAAGGCGAATCAGCAGCCAGTTCTAAAACCTATACGAAAATACCAAGGTTCTATTACAGACTGCCGGCAGAAGATGAAATATTGTTGCAAAAATTAAGAGAAGAGTCCAGAGCAGTGTTTTTGCAGCGAAAAAGCAGGTATGTTTATTTGAATCCTGGAAATTCTGTGCTTGAGCTGCCACTGGCACACATGAACCTAAGCATTTCTACCTAATATTTCACGGTGAAAAAAACATGCCTGATCATAATAACATTAATGTACACAATGTATGTATGCATACAATTGCACTTTTGTAGAATCATAAAATTGACAATATTAAAATGTAGTTTACATTTGTATCTGTATTTTTCCTGAATTCCTATAAATCATCTGATGTTTAAAAACTATGGTACTAATAACTGAAACTTTATGCTGATTACAGAGAATTACTAGACAATGATGAGCTGCAAAACTTGTGGTATCTTTTGGACAAGCATCACACTCCACCGGCATCAGGCGAGGAGCAGATGATTAATTACGAGGATTTTTTGGAGGTCGATATGAATATCTGATATTTTGGACGTCTAGTCCCGAATTTCAGATAAATATGCATACCTCTCATCCACAATATGTTATTGGTTGAGTGACGCTGTGGGCAACTAGTAAAATTGGGTTAGTCAAGAGTCCAAGCATGTGAAACACACAAGCACTCAGGGATTTTAAAATTGACCAAGCATATCACCACATTACTCTTTATGAAAAACAATAGAGGATGCATTAGAGATTAGATGCAATAGAGGATGGAGTATTCAATAGCTTGCTATTAGTAGAAGGGGTGGTGATTGAATGCTGAAGGATTTTTTGAACTGTCTGTGTAACAAAGTTTGAGTAGACAGTTTATATCTCATTGTAATTGGTTGAGCCAAACAGAACTTCTCAAGTGGGGAGAAGGTACAGGACAATACTAAAACCAGCAGTACCAGCAATACCACCTGTGACAGAAGTACCACCACGATGCGGACAAGATGTCAGCTACAGAAGCATTTAGTATGGTGGTACTGTGGTATTTAGCTGGTACAGGCGCTACTTCTGATACTTAGGGTTTAATTATTGTCCATGGTACTCAGAATTTAATGACACCATTCCTAGAGCAAATGATGACCAAACCAAATTTATCAAATTTTTAACACAGATGTACTATCATCATTCTCAACTTTAACCAGGTTGGAAAAAAAGCTGGAGATAAATGCAAACAATTCTTCACTGCAGTTGTATTCGCAAAGTTAAATCAAAAAGATCCAATGGGAAGAATATCTATACTCCAATTTTTCAACTACGTCATGAGAAAGGTCCAAATCTTATTTCAAAGGTTGTTGTCATTTTCTCATACTATATACAGTGTTGTCAAATATTCGATGTATTTTTAGGTATGGCTACATCAGACAAGGATCGGATTGAGTCTATATGACGTAGCAGGACAGGGATACCTTAGAGAAGCCGATCTAGAAAATTATATATTGGAACTCATTCCCACACTTCCCCAGCTTGATGGGCTGGAACGATCCTTTTATTCTTTCTATGTTTGCACTGGAGTTAGGAAATTCTTTTTCTTTCTAGACCCATTAAGAACCGGAAGGTATTTCAGTTATAGTAGTTGCAATCTTTATTTCCATTCAATTTCCTAAATTTTAATTATCCCTTTCAAGGATAAAAATCCAAGATATTCTGGCCTGTGGATTCCTTGACGACCTGCTCGAGCTCAGAGACGAAGAGCTGTCGAAAGAAGTGCAAGAATCCAATTGGTTTTCAGCCCCTTCGGCATTGCGGGTCTACGGTCAATATCTTAACTTGGATAAGGACCATAATGGAATGCTCAGTAAAGAGGAACTTGCGAGGTTCGTGTCTCAGTTGCATCAGTTGTTACTGAGAACACAGTCCTTTGTCTCCAACAATATTGCTCTATTTTGTTCTTTACAAGGTATGGCACGGGTACTTTCACCAAGGTCTTCCTTGATCGCGTGTTTCAAGAGTGTTTGACCTACGATGGCGAAATGGATTACAAAACCTACTTGGACTTTGTCTTGGCTATGGAAAACAGAAAAGAACCAGCCGCACTTCAATATCTTTTCAAACTTCTAGATGTACAGAATCGAGGATACCTCAATGTGTTTGCTTTGAACTATTTCTTCAGAGCTATCCAGGCATGTTTAATTGTATCGTTAGTAATGTATTAGAGGACACCTGTGACATTCAGACCCAGAGAAAATATAGTGACATTGTCATAGTGATCAATTAGTTCAGTGTTCATAACATTTGGTATTGCGTGCAGGAAATGATGAAAATGCACGGCCAGGATCCAGTTTCATTCGCAGATGTTAAAGACGAAATCTTTGACATGGTCAAACCGAACGATCCACTCCATATTGCTCTCCAGGTTTATTTCACATACAAATATGATGCTAAATTACTGCATCTACAAATGATAACTTTTGAATCAAAAATCGAATTTTTTTTCATGCTTATCAGTCTTTTGAGAATGACTTAGGCTTAGGCCTACAAAAACAGTAAGTAAAGTAAACCTGCTCTTGTTTTCACAGGACCTTATAAACAGCGGACAAGGAGAAACTGTAACCAATATATTGATAGATCTCAATGGCTTCTGGACCTATGAAAACAGGGAAGTGCTAGTAGTTGATAACGGAGACGATGCATAATATGTTCGAGGAAGGCTGAATAAATGCAGAATGAATGCAAAAGTACTGGATACTGAAGAGAGGAATATTTTGAATTCAAAGACTTTATTCATGGTTGTTGTGTTAACATGGTTACAAGACACAGGACACTGATGAAGCCTCTTCTCAGCGAATTCATTTAAACATGTTTGCAATACTTACACATAAACATATATTGATTTGTTATACTAGACCTCCAGAGCATAAGACAATCCCATTTCTACATCTGTATTTACTGGGTTAGGTTACGTACCTCACCTTCATACTCTTTGCTTGCTAGGAACTAGAACAAAGACATACTGAATAGGATACTAGTCAACAAGACATCCATAGATAGGTGCTAGATTGCTAACTCTCACAAAAACTGCATGGATCTGCATAGGATATCCATAAAGTTCTGAAGAGTTTTGAATTTTTTTTATGCCTTCACTTCTATATAAGGTGTAAATGAAACATGGGTGGTTTATTCCCATTTTGGGTTAGTTAATTGGTAAACTACTGGTATACAATCAATGCGAGTACCCAATATGCGCTGTGATCCCGTAAATATAGGATAAAACATACTGGGAAATGAGCTTGGTGTTCAACCATGAATTTACTTTCAAGTAATAGGAATTGGATCCAAAATAGCAGTATTTTGAAGTTCCAATTCTGGATCTTGCGACTGAACACTAACAATTAAATACCAATTGATCAAATTCCTTTCAGAGAATGTTTGTCAGAAATTATAACTGGTTATTCGATAGTGGAAATTTTTCTTTGTCCCCCCAGTCACTACTGCTGAGCAAGCAAGGAATCATGAATATAGTCTGTCAGACTGAACACTATTTTCTGACAACACATTTTTTGACAAATGCTTGATAAAGATTGATGTTCGAACTTCTCCAATGTTTCCATATTTCTTTTATTGCTTAAATACAATTAGTTTTATGTACATTCGAATGTCTCCTACTGAATTACATACACAGAAGCAGTATTAAATAATCAACATCAATATTCTTTTAACAGCATTGGAAGATAAGTTTTTAGCCCCCAAAAGGTTTCTCTGATGTCAGGAGATGAACAACACCCATNTTGGGCGTGTCTCAGCTGGACATATTTCGTTTGTTTACATAGACGCGTCTGACGTTTGTCCAACAGACAGGGCAGACGTGTTTGGTTGCTCATAAAAATACCGTTGCAGAAGAATTTTGCTGACTCTGCAAACTGTTATCAACTGGTTGCTAAGTCAAGTAGTCTGCAACGGTAATGTTTGAACTTTCAACTTTAACCTTACGAAATTTGACTGACGACTTGAATTTTACCCTACTGTTTCGATATAGCTTATACTGCCCTTCAGGGGCGTATAAAAAATTCTATTTATTCATCAAGGTAACGCTTTAAACGTAATCGTTTCATTTAACTGCAATGTTGCCTTCGATTCATTAACAAATGCACGTCATTATACGGCGATTGACAATTAACTTGGCAATTAGAAATTTCAGAACCCCCCCCTTTCAAAATTCCTGGCTACGCCCCTGAGTTGGACTACTTATTATTCTGTACCACGACACAGAAAAAACTACAAGTCGGTTAACTCTAACCTGTTTCATAGGTTAAATGGACGGCTTTGTAGCTTTTTTCATCCGCATCATCTCCTGTTCTATGTTCGAATCTTGATGAATTTGCGATATTGGTTTTTGACCTTTCGATGGGGTACCCAGTTGTTCTGGAGATAAAAACAACCGATTGAAAACAAAGCAAAGTAGGATAATTGTTTGCTGGAACACAAACATGTCGCAATTCGCAGACATCCTGTAGCATGAATCTGACACGAGACGACGTCGTCTTTTCTTTCATTCTTTTGATTATATGATCAAAATATTGATCCATACGATTCTGAAAGCAGAAAAAATTAGACAATGTCAACGGGATATTATTTGGAACCAAATCATCACCCCAAAACCGGAACAAACCGCTCAATTTTGGCAAACCACTATCCGGAACTGAACTTCCAAATTAGAGTCGATACAAATTATGGAAGTGTGAATGGGGTTCAGTTACAATGTAAATTTAGAATATTAATATGGATTGTTTTTAATAATCAGTTGTTCCTCAAAATATAAATTCTGTCGCTTGTTCAAATTTAAACTTAGTTAAGTTGTTATCATAATTTTTCATGAATTCTAAGTAATGAACACTTTCAGACAATCAAAGTAACAAACACTATAGTACAATCATACCTTCAGAAAAAAATGACAAACCAGAACAATTAATTTTGCCTGCTCAAATCAGATGTCAATTTTAATCAGTTAGAAACAGGTCTATGCTTTTTATATAAACCAGAACCTGCAACATGGTCAATAAATCACAGATTTGAAAATATTTACCCAGGGTATTGTGATGTAGTCTTGCTTGCATTAAATAAAGATACAATTATTCTAGAAAACCCGAATATTTTGTAATGAACTCTCAATTAATCTCAATTAATATGAATGTCAATAGAGTAATAAAGTAAAAAACACGAATGACTTGGCATTATAAATACTGAAAAGAGTTGCAAACTGGAACTGGAACTGGCAAAATGCAATGCTGTGATTTACCTTGCCCCTTATATGATCAAGATCCTTTCCGATTGTCGTCAGAAGACGGCAAAGTGATTCCAAGTGGTCGTCATCTTTGGCCTTGAAGAGTGACATGATACAGTTGTGCATAATGCTCTCAGTCAACATCTTCAGTTTGAACAGTTCTCCGATAAATCGGATGTTTCCCAGTGTTCTCCTTCGCTCTCTTGTCTCGGCTAGTTGATATTCTTCCTGGAATAGTGGTGCGAGTTTCTGCAGAAGTAAAATTGTAACGATTACTTTTCACTACAATAAGTTGATGGGATTTACATTAATTTGGATCTTTCTATAAAACTATTTTAGTACAAGTATTTGTATGCCAGACTTTGTGATACATATCAACAGATGGAAGTTTTAAAATTGCACAACAGTTTTATATTTTGGCATTCAAGTAGGACTGTTGAGTTGAAGTAAGGAGCAATTCACCACCGTAAAAAAGGTGGCTGTTTTTGATTAATTTATAATGACAACAGATGAGATACATTACGTATACTTTGGTGCATCATAGGGGATAATGATTCACGGAAGTATTGCAGCCTTGAATCTAACGGAATATTTAAAGATAAAGAAACAATTAATTAGTACATTTGAATTATCAAAAACCGAATGTACAATTTTACGGAACTTGGAGTTTAATTTTTCATTATTTTGAAAGTATATTAACCATTATTCTATCAGAAGATTACAAATTCAATAGCATCTCACCGCGCCTTCTTTTTTGTCCTTTTCTTTTTCAAGCTCCAGGAGGAGTTCCTGGTCCAATTTATTTTTTTCAAACTCCTTTTGACACTTGGTCAGTAGTAGTTTGCGAAACTCGACAGCAGCTTTTGCTTCTGCCGTGACTCGGATGCTGGTCATCTGGCGGCACATCTGCGCATAGGTCTCGGAAAATTTAGGGTTATCGATTGCCTGAAGAATTGACGAAAAACGTGCGGAAATGTTATCGTTAAATGGAGAGTAATAAGAAAGGTTTGGTTGAACTCAGTTTTACCTTCTCGAAGATCAGATCAACCGCTCCTCTAAGTTTTTCTTCTGTGTCGAATTTCAAACCCAAAACTTGCTTCATCAACTCGGCAAAATTAGATCGCGTTATTTTGTTCAAAATGGCCCGCACATCACGAATCACCTCCTGTGTGATAAACATGGTCACAGCGGTATAGATTAGTAAGTATAGATTTCAAACTTGGAAAGACTTATTTAATAGACCCCTCCTTTGACTGACGTTACTTATCTTTTCTCACTAGTATTCCTACTACAATGCAAAAGTAGAATTTTCAGTGAAGACATTATCTTATATGACATTTTACCTGAAGTTCTTCGTCTATTGAATTTCTAAAACGACATCTTTGAAATGAGTGGTTTGTGCTACCACAGTGTTGACATAGCTCATCAGAATTTCCCGTACTTTTCATCTGTATCGAAGGCTCTGCCTGGGTTGGCACACCGGCACTAGCTGCCTCAATTGACAAAACTACCTGATGAAGTTCCAATTCATCCTCTATCTGTATCAATAACCTTTTTCGAGTGGCTTCATCTTTAACCCCAAATATTGAACTATCGCGAATTAATTCCTCTTGAAGAGCTCCGAAACTGCATCCTTCGGCAAGTTTGCGTAACACAGCAACGTATTCTTGAATGTTCTCTCCTGAAATTTGGTCTCTTTTGTGAAAAGCATAACGTGCCATGAACACCGAACGCTTAGGCTTCAAATGCTCTTGCAGTGTCTTCTTAATTTCTTCGAGCGATTTACTACTCGGAGAATGCGGTCTGAGTAGATTTTGCAGTAGTCCATATGTTTTAGGAGGCAACAGGCTCAGTAAAATGTTAACACTCTTTTCATCCGGTGTTTCGTGAGCAACATAATGCCCTTCAAGTTCCTCACAATATATTGGACAATCGTCATTTCCATGATCAGATTTCGAAGCCTCCGTACTATGTTCCTTAGACATTATCAAATTATCAAGGCTCAACCTTTAATTACACAAATGTTTCCAGAAGAGACTTCACTGATATGAGCACGCAGTCAACATAACAAAGGCACAATGTGTGTACAGTCATACCTTACTTATATACATATATCATCATCACATTACTGTCTAGACTCTAGACAATGTATATCACATGCTTCATTAATCATGAACTAAAACAGCCCAGGATAACTATCCAGTTACATAACATAATGGAAATTACCTATCTAGAGTAAGAGTAAATCTAGAATTGAGTAGATGGATACTTATACATACAAAATATACTGAATACATTCAAAATACAAATACAGATAGTCGTTCCGTCCACAGTACAATCATGGTACCATACATTACTTCAATCTTGTTCAGACATCAATAAATATCAATCATATTAAAGAAAAATCTGAGAACTGTAATTTATAAGCACTCGTAAGCACTGTTATCATTCATTACTGGAGAGCATTTCGGAGAATGTTTGATAGGAAAAATTTTCTTCAGTCCCCCAATGACTACTGCTGAGCTAGCAAGGAATCATGAATATAGTCTGTTACACTGAACACTATTTTCTGACAACACATTTTTTGACAAATGCTCAATAAAAATTGATGTTCCAACTTCTCCAATGTTTCCATATTTCTTTTATTGCTTAAATACAATTAGTTTTATGTACATTCGAATGTCTCCTACTGAATTACATACACAGAAGCAGTATTAAATAATCAACATCAATATTCTTTTAACAGCATTGGAAGATAAAGTTTTTAGCCCCCAGAAGGTTTCTCTGATGTCAGGAGATGAACAACACCCATAGCAATAGTACTTGTTACATTTAGTCACATGGACAAAAGGCCTAAGGTCAAAACTGTCAACCACAATGCGTTATTGTGCATAACCCATTTAAAGTAGAACAACAAAACTCTGGAACAAAAAATAGTTGGGTTTCTTGCTGGAGAGAGTAAAGTGTGTTCGGATGATCTGAACAGCAAGGCAATTGCAGTTAGTTATATGTGAGTATTTTTCGGTATTCAAAAACTACAATTAACTCCTGGTAAGTTTTATCAAGGAAACTGGTGAGAAATATAGGACAAAGTAGACTTATAACTTACACGAGACCGCCATTCGAATACAGAAAATATAAAATAGAGATTCTCATTATTACAAATCTGCTTGTTACCGTGATATAATTGGGCATGTACACTTCTGTTATGGCATTAAGGTGATAAAGGGCTAAAGTAGCTTATAGCCTACATTAATTTTTATACTGTACGAGGATCTAAATTCTTAACATTTAAGATGACCCTGTGATGTTTCACGAGGTCTCAATAATGCAACATTAGCGATCCTTGCCTGGGTAGGTATTGCAAATTAAAAAATTTAGAGAAAGCTTCTTTATCATAAACAGGAGAAACCTAATTGTTTCTTTATTGTTTTGCTTAAAAAGTTGACAATCAATCATTTGATTAGGATTTCTCTAACCCAAGCCAGTGTAAGTCACAAGTCC
>QXVX01002048.1:0-12314 GCA_013436065.1 Halocynthia aurantium | reverse complement strand
TATACATTTCTAAATTAAGGTAGCTTTATTTACCTCGACAACCGTTCCACATCTGTTGTATGGTGGATATAAAGTAAGAGAATATCCATCTTCTTCAACTTCCGCGAAGCAATCGGGGAATCCATTGAAATATAATTGCTTTTGATCGCTAATTTGAATTTTTCTACCTTCCATAAATCTGTATATGGTTCATTTTATTCAGATAAATAATTTCAAGTGGGAAATCCATCTCAGTTACTACATTAACTTTTTACTTACTTGTTTGAAAACACAATTTGCATTTTATCTTTCCCACATGTTAATCGAGTTTCATCGACATCATCTTGTGCTGTCAAAAAAATACAAGATATGATATTTCATTTCAATCACATTACAAGAGAACTATTTACTATATTAGCTTGAAAACTATCAAAATCCTACCTAATATTCCACTGAACTCGTGTGCTATCAAATACACGATTGTTACCCAAAGGGTGCAACGTTTATTCTGTCCCATCATACCTAGGCTGTTGTCAAAAAATTAATTACGCCGAGCTCTTTCATGTAGCATCTAACTATACTGAATGTAAAATAGAACGTCCGCAGTACAAATGTTAAGCCTATTCGTAAGATAAAAGTGACTGTCGTCCGACACTCGTCGCCTGTTGTTTGTGTTACGGCAGACTAAAACAGTCAGAAATGCCCGTGGGCATAATTCGCTATGTTACGGTAGAATTAGAACTACCTGTTTGTAGTACGTTATTTGGCACACACCCATGATCTAGTGGTAAGCAATGCATCACTATCAGGAGACATTTATTGACGAAGTGCGATTTAACGACGCCCTTGAATCGAAAATTTATTGCTTTCAAGACCTATATGTCAATGTGGTACGACATTCATTCCGGGAAAAATGTAAAATCTAGCCTATATCAATGTTTTTCATTTAACTGACTTGAATTTAGGAAGACTTATAGTGAAACATTTCATTCACAATAAATAGGTCTTATATGTATGGATTCGCTATGAAATTCTGCAATCATTGCGTGTCGTATATAGTGAGACGGCAGTTGTTCTGCGAGTTATTAAGGGTTGTTCAACGCGGGGTCACTAGTTACGGCCGACCCGAAATAGGTATTTGAAATTGATTTTGTCAGGGTTAACCTGAATCAATCGACCTAATTTCTCCAGGGAATGTTGGTATATGTATTACGTCTCATATGTGCTAATTTCAGCGTGATTAGATCGTTAGAAGTTTATTGTAAGCGTTGATTGTACTTTGCCATCTAGCGGTTAGAAGTTTTTACTTCACCTAACGGTTATAAATGACTCAACAGTGACATCTAGCGGTTGGAATTTTTTTACTGCAACTAATGCCTTTAAATGTGTGTCGCTCGGGACCGATCCATTTTAACTTCGATAAACCGGCGGCTAGAAACTCCGGCAGCTCACGTACTCCAGGTCATTTAATCCACTTCATCATCTACAGGTATAAGCAGCGTGCACGAAAAATGGAAGTGTCTTCTAGCGGTGATAATAATATTGGTCCGAGTGATAGGCTGTCTATGTTAGAAGAGCAAGAGCTGGTCGCCCCGCAAGTATGGAAGATATGTATATAACAGCATTACCATAGTTATCTTGGCCACATGAATGGAGCATATTTTTTCATTTTTACAGGGTCAATTACCATCTGAGATCTACTGCGAATTCCTGGCTTTATACATTTTACACAGTGACATAAGCAACAGTAAATTACTGTGGAAGAGGATCCCGGCCCAGTTTAAAACTGAGAATGCAGAACTGAAGTCAGTGTGGGAGATTTGTAAATCATTTTGGAAAAGAGATTTGCCAAGTAAGTCTAGTGTTAGTGGCGTAATGTGTATTATATAAATATTCTTGATCTATGATGATTGCGAAATATCAGGTGTATTTCAACAATGTAATGCGTTCACATGGAGCAATGCAATCAAACAGATTATCGAGGAAATAGTGAGAAGAAATAAGGAAAATTGCCTTATGTTGATTTCCCAAGCTTACACATCAATTAGCGTGGAAACAATTGCGAAGTTTATAAGTGAGTATGCTATTTGATGCAGTAATTACAAGATTTAGGAAAGGCACTGAAATTTGAGTCAAAGTATCAATAACAAAGCTTCCGATGTTCAAGTGAATGTTGTGATACTGCTTATTTATATCTTGACATTGAGACGCCATGAATTAGAAGACAAATGATATGATTTTATCATCATTTATTCATTTATTTCAAATTAAATGTTATGTAGATTGCTCTGTGGAAGAAACACGCCACATATCATTGGAAAGAGGCTGGCAATTGACAGACGATAAAAAAACAATATTGCCAGTTCGCAC
This sequence comes from Halocynthia aurantium, assembly GCA_013436065.1. NCBI lineage: Eukaryota > Metazoa > Chordata > Ascidiacea > Stolidobranchia > Pyuridae > Halocynthia > Halocynthia aurantium. The sequence goes on along the minus strand of QXVX01002048.1, from coordinate 9,965 downwards.
TAACAAGAGTCCTGGATCTGCTCTTGACAACAAAAACTACATGGAAAGACTAACGCAATATATATCTTTCTTGGAGACAGGTTTCTGAGAGGCAGCAGCATTTCTATCGGTTGGACGATCTGTTTTTTTTCTATCTTTTTCAAGTTCCACCAGGTCTTTGTAGCTGAAGATTACGCTGCGAGTCTGCATCACAGCTGATCGCCATGCTTTCCACTTTTCTTGATATTTCTGTGATTGTCCCTTTCAGCAGCTGGACTTGTTTCTGAGCTGCATAACATGAACCCTCATGTTGTTGGCTTGTTGCTACCTGTTATGTGTAATATGAGATATGTGATGTTGGTTATAGTCAGTGTTGTTTATTTTGTGTTCTGAATGTCAATTACATGGTAAACATGCACAACTTCATATTCACCACTCGAGATTTTAGCTCTAGCTTCAAACAACTGAGTGGTATTATTGGACCTTGGGGAACAATAATACCCTTTCGATTAGAATTGGGTTATCGTTCAGAATCATGGTGCAGCAGTTACCCTACCGACTCATTGAATGTGAATATTGCACAGAAATTGCTTATGCAGAACTTGGTGTATTGATATGGTGGTATGGTGTTGTTTCAAAATACTGACAAGGGTCTAAAATAATCTTCAGCGAGGAGGGGATAAAGTTTCTTTACTTTAGGAATGTTTAATATGGATAAGATATATTATTACAATGCCGAGTCTTGTATGAATCAAACTCTACAGAATACAAGGATTATTCAAAATCGTTGAATACAATACCTGGGTCAGGTAATTAATCTGCATCGATAAATCTGTCTCAACTTCTTCAAGCATCTGCATGTAACTAATAGCATACTTATCAATGTTTTTATCAACAGGACGTTCTTTTCCCAATTCTTGCAGCGCTGCAGCTGTGGTTGGAAAGTAATCACCTTATTTGAAATAGATATACAACGTACTATATAGATAGAACAACGGAATTATACCCGCATTTTGCATGGCGCTTGTAATTTTTTTCTCAATATCTTCTAACATTTTCAGTCTGTCGGGAGCTGTATCAGGATTCATGGTTGAAAATTCAGCAGTTATCCCGAACTTTGTCGCGTAATAATTTGTGTAACTCTTGCCACTGGCGTGGAATACTTCGATTAATATTTAGCAATCTGCGTTCGGGATTAGGAATCTAATCAAAACCATCGAGAGAGCCTCAAGCACAATTTCGCACAGATTTGAAAACCAGTATTTGATAGAAAGTATCTTACTCGAATGCAGCTTCCGCGAGATGACAGTATGGAGTAGTATATAGATACCATGGATATGTAAACCAACGGAGTTTCTAGCCGCTGGTTTGTGGAAGTGAAAACAGATCACATCGGGATTCTATAAACGTGTGTAAATGTACTTTTAATGCCTAAATCCAAATTAACACATATGGATAGTAGAAATTGATCAAAAATAAATTAGGTCGATTGATTTAGGTTAACCAACGAAAATTCTATTCCGAAACTCGAATACTCATTCTGGGTCGGCCGTTGCGAGTGAATCCGCGTTAAACAACCTTCAAAAACTCATTTTGCCCACCTCTCTGCCTGGGTAACACTGAGTAACTGTCAGTATAATATACATATGCGTAAATTCCTAGTGGTTAATTGTCGTAAAATGGATTCCGCGAGATGGCAGTATGGAACAATATTTCAAAAAATTATTGCATCCTTTTTTCTTTTTTGTATGTGACACCGAAAACCCTCAACTTAGCTATGATAGTCCATTCATATTTTTGCGAATTGGAATTTATTTTTCAATATAAGCCTAGTTTATACTGTTTTATATAGTTCTCAAATGTTTGCAGAGGTTCAATGAAACGTTAGGCAATGGATAAATAACAAAGTAACACCGGAATAGACATATGGTGAAAAAAGGAGTGACATTGACGCAACATACAGAAATAAATATACATTCCATAATTATGAATATGTGAAAAAGATGATAATATACCGGTAGTGGAAACTAGAACCTGTTAGAATAAAATAATAAAATCAATATTATTACTTACATGCAATATGGTGCCATATAAACTTTAGAATCTCCCATAGTTCACAAAAAATATTGCTACTGAATGCTGCGTATAAATGCAATGAATACTACAGAATGCGATATGACATTCTGAATCCAAAATTTATGTGAATTTCACCTCATGGCATAATTCTTATTAGACAGTCAAAAAATGGTTTTGGTAAATTTAGGATCATGCATTTGGACATGGATTCTGTCGACTGTACTTGGTCTCATGATTTATACAATACAGAATCAAATTACTGTTGCTTACACTGACAATGATCATCCAATTCCGAAGCGATTCCCACTTGAATATCTCTGATTGCTTCATTTTTCAGAAAGAAAGCACATTATTGCATAATGACAGAATTCATACTCATCCTGCAATTTATACACAAATTATATATTATATATATATATATAAGAAGAATATAAACATACGCAAAATATGATCTGATACCTCGGTTTTAACCATACATCTTCTTTGGTCACGAAGATCCTTCACTGTTCGAAATACATCAACGTAGTTTTCATTTTTCAGTTTACGGAGCAAGTTGAACAAGGTGCAAAACACGCCACATCTTCCAGAGCCGTCCCTATCGAATGTTTTCATAAAATGATGACACGGTATAATCAAAACTAGTAGCAGTTTAGCTAGAATCATTATCTGTCAATAATACGGGCTCTGATCCTTCCTATTCATAATGCAGTATCCGAGGATCATAATATGCAGGATTAAACCTGCTGATCAAAACTAGGCAAATGAATGCTGTATAGAGGCTTCCAGAACTACGAACATTTAATTTGGTTTGTAGTGCCCATTTTTATGTTACAGAAGTTTTCCGCACTCTTGCTGGTAGCAGTTCAGTTTTATATTGTGGGATTGAATCAAAGTACATATCATGTCATTTTCTATACCCATGTAACAACTGGTATAATATGTCGCATTTGGCTGCTAAAACCCCTTTTCACACCGACTATGTAGCAATGTTGTTCAAATTGTGATCATGAATATATTTTAATATAGCTAGTGCTTTCTGCTATATAATTTAACATTCCACTTACAGACAATGGACTAGTATTGGTGATTTATCCTTCTGCTTATGCCTCTTCTTTTGAAGATCTTTTATAACATTGTTTAAGCTCTGTGGCTTTTTCAATATCTCATCCCAGTCTATCCACTGCACTTGCGTGACATTTAACTGAGGAAGAAATTCAGATTAAGTAAAGTGTTCGTTTCATTCATATTGGAAATAAAATAAAGCATAACACTGGAGCTGTTTCCGAAAGTCCTATACATACTTCCTCCTTTTCCCTGACAAATAGTAAATCTCTTTCAATGTGGTCTTCAAACTTCTGTTCGCTTGTGAGGGTAACATTTATGTTCCCGAAATTTACAACCTCGTTCAGGTTGCTCCACCAGTACTGAATGCGTTCAGCGGACTAAAAAATGTTTTAAGATAATTCACATACAATGTTCAATGGTTGACATATTATCCACGATGAAACTCTACCTTATCTTTGTCAGAAGAAAGCATGATAACATTTACTGTTTTGTACTCCATAATCATCCTGCAGAAATATTCTACAGATGAGGTGATTGGATCCTGGGCAACTAAGAAGGAGTCTACTGCTCTACATCCCTGAGATCAAGATGCAAGAATTTGAATTTAGTTTGAGTATGATATTATGACGTATGACTTGGACTAATGGAAACAATTGATAACTTTATTCTGAATTCGGTGGCACTCACCCTGATGTGTGAAGCGTTGATGTATGGTGGTACTTCGTCATTAGATTCCATAGTTAAAATAACTCTGTTGTGGTCATCTGTAATATTCAATTGTGATACGATTTCTTTAACTGAATTAATCTGTTTAACAGTTGGCTAGCAAAGGAACCGGATTACTGATCTGTTCTTTATATTTCCAGTTAAGAGTCAATATGGAGCAATGGAGATAAATTAAGAATCAAAAAATAATAAACTGCTGGTGTCATTACATGGTACAACTGTTGAATCCGTGTTTTTGTCTCTGTTTCTTGCATAGTTCCCGGTTTCTTGTGTTATTAAAGATGGAGGAAACTTTTCCAGATTCTCAAATTGTTGTTTGTATCCCGTAATTTTTGTGAATTTGTGTTCCCTATGCAATTGTTTTTGTATTAGCAAAGTTGTTGTAATGAAATTAACACTGACAGGTTATGCAAGATGATTCACCTCTCAAGTTCAGTGCAGTATTCGGCAAAAGAATTCTTGTTGATAGAAGTACGACCAAAAACATATGATTCCGCTATGAGCTTGTGCAAGAAAATGTACTGGGACTGCAGAAATGGAGATATCAATATCATGAATTATGTGTCGAATGATACAATATATACCTTAGCTGCAGTGCATACACTCTTCGTCATTAATTAGCGTAATTAATTCGACTACTTTCCATGTGGAAAATGAGGATCATTCGAGCATGAGTGAGATTATAAATTAGTATTTATCAAACTATTTATGCATTCTATGTTGTGTTAAATTATATTACCGCAGTCTGGACCATTTGAACTCTTTGCTTCCTCATGTGGTTGACTGTTTCGAATATGTCCACGGAGCTCTGTTCTTTTAGTTGGGAAAGAAGAAAATTTGTTCCGATAAATGTTCCAGTGCGTCCTACCCCAGCGCTTTAATATTAAAATAAATGTTAGGTAAGCAGATATCTAGGAAAAAGTATACTGATGTAATTGTACCTGCAATGAACTAAAATAGGTGGTTTGCCTTTACCTACACCACCCTGACTCGCCAATGCCGACTCATGTAAATGCAGAATGCCTGAAGTTGTTCCTGGTACACCGTGGTCAGGCCAGGTTGTATAGTGATATTGGCTCACCATTCTGCTTTTCTAGTTTATCAAGATCCAATATTTTAAAAGTAATAATGAAGAATCATAGTTTTGTGGATTTCAGAATATCTTGTATGTTATCCGGCTAACTTTATTCTGTATATTTATTTTCAAAAGTTAAATAATGAAAACCTAAATACCGTTTCCTCTTCGGATTTCTGATCAATAGAAATCCTGCGTAAAATGAAATATCCATAGTCTATTTCGCCCTTGGTTGTAACTGTCAACTTCTCATGTGTTATTATTTCTTGATTGTTCGGCCAATACTTGTCACATTTGGCCTATGAAATTGATATTCGAATTACAGAATTGAAAATTATTTCAAGTATAACAGTGATTCTTAGTCCACACTTACCTTTCCACCTTCTATTGGATTAGCAAGCATTACTATGACTCTGACACCTTTCTCCCATATCATCCTCCAAAAGTCTTTACTAGTGATTGGCAAAGGTCCTTGGGATGCTATGAACCTAGTATCAGTGTCATTGGGATCCTGATTCAAGAAAAAAATCATTTTCTATGTAAATTAAATATTATATTGTTTAAAAATTTCAGCAAACTTACAGTTATGTATGAAGCATTTATGTAACTTGAACTGGGATCTTCATCAATTGTTCGGAGAGGGACACGAGTTGCCTGAACTGAATTTTATAAACAAGGAAAACTTTTACACCCTTGGTCTTACTCATTGAATTAAAAGGGTGTGTCTTACCACTTGTAGCGTCTTATGAGATACGAAATACGGTAATTTCAAACATAGAAATTGGCCATTTAATGTAGTCAAATATTGATAGACGTGATAAATTATGAGATATTATAAGGAGTAGAATTTTATAGACAACTCATGATGGATGCTTTGGCCGTTCCTGATTTACAAGACTTGTACTTGAGCTCGAATAAAGAATTACGAGTTTGTGTAATATTATTCTTAACCTATGGAATGCTGCTTACATGGAATTATGTTTTGATATCTGTTCATAGATTTATCAGGTGCTTGTGCGAATTTTCTCGTGAGAAGTTTGGAATTTTCTTTCACCTCCTGCAACGAATTTTGTTATAAAGACAACCTTATTTCCAAAAATATGACTAAGATTCATCTATTTCATGTTCCTTACATCAAACTGTTCATTGAATTGAGCATTACCATTCGTGTGGTTTTTATCGAATATGCTTTCCAGTTTATCAACCGGAATGGCATAAGATTTTTCCCCTACCGGTTGTTGTTCTGTAAAAGATGGAGTATATCCTCTCAAAAACTGTGAATAATACATTCTACAATTGTGTACTTTCTGGTATTTAGTTATTTGCTCACCAATCAGTATTCTTCTTATCGGATGCAAGGGCACTGTTTGGATTGGAGATTTGGGTTTTAGCATGTCCCTTTAAAACGGACTAGTTTGGTTAAATTTGGCGAGGTAAGGCACAATTAATTTATCCTTTATAACTGAAAATCTATACCTCTTGTACTTCATATACAACAGAAGCGCAGCGAGGGGTATGAGTAAAAGCACAAGCAAGCTCCACAACGCCGAATTGTCAACTTCCATGAAACAGTAATGAATTTCAATTAAAACAATCAAGAGAATATTCCAATATATTGTATCGCAATATACCTGGAACAAATACCATTGCGGGCATGCTAGCTTTGAAGTCCAGATATGTGGAATTGGTTTTTGTGACCGTGATGATAAAAAAACTGTTTTAAGAAAGCGTTTAAGGAGTGTTAGTTCATTGTTCTTACCCAGGTAAAAAACATTAAATAAATATATCATTTCCAATAAGGTAAAATTGGAAATTGCATAGCTAGGTGTTGTTCTACACAAGTTTTTTATTTTTTGAAACTTTTACTTACGGCTCATTCGAAACTCATGAATTGTGATGACTCGAGATTCAAACATTAATCTCTGACCTCAGTTATGGCCATATGATTCCAGGGATATATTGTAGGATATATTAAGGCTTGAGACGTAAACTTTACTTGAGTCATATTTTTTAACAATGGAGAGGACTTAAAGCAGAATTTAACGCTGACTTTTGACTTAGGGGTCTGAAATTCGGCAAAAACAAGCGGACAACTTGGAATCCACAACTTGACCTAAATAATTAATAATATGAATTCTACATCTACAAGTCGTATTTCAAACCTATAACTAAAACCAGCATCCAGAATCGCGTTATACGCTTCGAATGAATTCATCACATTTCTTTTTTTTCGATTCGACGAAGTAGTGCTTGGAGAGCACGATGAATAAGATCCGTTTCCAATAGTGATTTTTATCATGCCTTCAAATCTTCAATTTTGAAACAAAAGTTAATTCCTTATTGTTGTATTTTCAGAAATTCAGAAAAACTTTGTGATTACCTACCTACTAAATGCGATTGCTAAGTATGATTGGCCTTCACTTATGACGGTTTGTTCAGAGATACTGATAGTTGATATAAACTGTCCATTTATAGATTGTGAATCGAGAGTTGAATCAATATTCTGGTGCTGTTTGTGGCCAACCAGTAAGTAGCAGCTTAATATCAACGTTTATATCAATGGAAAATCATCAATTTTTCTTTAGCCTCTAAACTCTTTATACTTACTTATACCGTAATTTTACTTACCTGATAGGACCATTGGTTTCATCTGCAGCAAAAATTGTCATAATTGGTTGGCTTCCAGTCAAAGAAACTAAAACTGGTTCGGGTGCAACTGGTGGTGCTATTAATAAGAATCATTTTGTTAGTATTGAGAAGAGCTGTTGTAAGACCCCAATCTCAGGTGCTCGCTTATAGTCAGTCACTATTGCTATCAAGTCCTATGCTATGCATCTTGAGTGGAGTCTAAGTCTCAAGTTTCATTGCACCTGACACCATTTTGAAGAATTTATTGAGTGCTACTATAAGTATATAGGGATTTTTTAGGATTTGATAAAGTAAAAAAAATGATTTTTGATATTATTATTAGAAGCCTAACCCGAACCCCTACTATATTAGCGCCAATTATTTAGTCTTGAGTGTCCAAGATAAATTTACAGGTCATAACAATGTATGAATCGACAAGGCGTTGCAAGTCAAGTTAAAAAATTTATTGAATCAATCAAGAGCCAAGTTAAGTGTCAATCCCTAGTATCGAATAGATAAAACTTGGATAACTGGTTACGAAATGTTACTTTTAGTATTTTTTGCATAAGACTACCTCTTGGACTGCTGACACAATCTTCAGTAGCATTCAAAAAAGGGGAATATCCGGCGCAAGACTTGGCCTGAATTCGTAATCGATAGCGACTATTTGCCTGCAGTTGTATTGAGTAACTTGTGATGTTTTCCTTAGTGAAATTGTTTTTTGCTTGCACGACATAATTCTCTATCACATCAGTAAAATTCCTTGATATAGTTATCCTCTTCTCAATTGTAACCATTGCAACAATCTATAAATCAGTTTGTAGTTAAGTAAGTTTCATCTTTTCTGTCGCATCTAAAGATGCTATTCATGACTGGCAATATTTGGTCTCACCCGGAACAGTAGGATGTTTGACGGTGGATAGGCATCAGGCAATCTCCAGGTTATATAGCATTTTTCTGTGTCTTCAATATTGCGTATTGAAGTGGAAACGGCACCTAGTGTGGGTGGCACTCCGACACCACTCCTGAATTCATCTTCATATGTAATCGGAATGATGCAAGTATCGTAAAAGTGTTCGATCTAAATTTTTGATTGTGTTTACACTGGTGTAACTTAAATGTGTATATATGAGGCACTTTGTCCTTTTCTCAAACCTTAAGAATGTAGTTCGAGTCTGACAGAAGACGAGTGGTTGAAATCACGTTTAATATAGCAGGATTCACAGAATTCTCAAACTTTATCTCTTCCCATTGCGAACTGAAGCTTGGTGAAATTGTTGTGCGATGAAATATTTTCTTGAAGTTGAAATCTTGCTGCAGAGACCAGCTTGCATTCATTACGGAACCGTTACAAGGGGCTGTGAAAACTTTCACATCTTTGACCTGACCAAAACCTTGAAAAATTCCAATAGTTTCATTAACATTCATTAAGAGTAGAAAGGGTTTTATGGAGGATTCTGTACATGCCTGTTATTTCGCATATGAAACCATTGGATGTGGAGCAGCTATCTGAAATTGCAGTTAATATTTCCCCACTAAGTGACAGTAGAACACACGGCCCATTTGTATTTTGTAAAGTAGACGTTATCCACTTCAACTCTTGTTCATTCAACCTGTCTCCATTTGCCCAAGTCCAAACATTGCTTTGGTATCGCACGCCAATATAGACTGAGAGGTATGAAACCTTAGATCAAAGCTTAGTGAATATAAATTATTGCAAAATACCCTAAGCACACTTACACTTGGCATCAATTATACCAGAGGAGCTGTTACTAAAAATAACATCTCTCAGAAACTTATAGGTCCTTGCATTGTTTATTCGTGCAAGGGTGCCTCCCAAAGAATTACAACTCAAGTTTGCAGCACTGTAGTTCATCTCAGTCGTTTCAAATATGTAATATATTCCATTGTATTCTCTGTAATACTCTAGAAAAAGTAATTTCTTGTATATTTATACAGTTTACTCATGATATATTACGTGTGATTACTGAATACCTGGGTTGATTCTCATCAAATGAGCAGTGGAAATTCCTACTGTACTCTTAGCTGAGCATGAGACTTCAAAATTTCTACCAAAGCACAATGCTGTAGGAAGATTCAAAAAGCTTGTGGAAGTGTAGTCATTGTTCTCTTGCTCTGAAGTTTCAGTGTAAATTGTGGAATTTTTAAGAAATGTTTCATTCACAGACAGGTTTCCCACATTCCACATAATGCTTGGAGCTGGTAGCCCTTCGTATGTACATTGCAATCTGGTTGCAAATCGTACGAGAATATTTGGACTTGAAGCACTCGCATTCAATATAGGTGGTACTGAAACAGAAAATTAACTTTTGTGGGCATGAGCACATCCAGGGGACTGTGGCACGATGCGTCTATTTGCGACAACATAACAACTCTTATCGATTTCTTTTCACTA